>BMAO01013964.1:0-161999 GCA_019973975.1 Trichonephila clavata
AATATTTCAGTACCATGGACAAACTGCATCTCTTAAAAATACTAGCGCTAATAACCTTCACTAAAAGAATTTAAATTTGTACAAATCAAAGATGGAATGAAGAAAATATCAGTGCCCGTACAGAGTACGGGCAAACCGGTTGTGGCTATCTTTCGGTAGCCCTTACGGGGTACGGGCAAACCAATTAATGGATTAAGATATAAAAAATTGGTTCTTTTTTTTCTTCAAATATAATCAAATATCTCAACGATTACGATTTTTTTCCAAGACTTTTTACATGCATAGACCTCTAATTATATGCTAATAAAGGCAATATATTTTTTAAAAAATATATTGCTACAGGTTTTTTTTTTACACTGAAATACGGAGAATACTGCGAACCTAAGAATTTTTAAATTTCTTCATATTCTTGAGAGAAATTGAACTTTTTATATTATTCTATATTTATATTTGTATATTAAAAGAAAATAATACATGCATACCCCTTCTCTGTGTTAAGGAATACCATTGAATTGATATGCTCAAAAAACTACATATTTTGAGCCTATTTAAATAGCCCATAACCATAAAAAATTATTTTTCCATCAATTAGCATAAAGTATTATTTTCAAAAATTTTGTTGTTAGATTTCTTTCATTTCTTTCAATTTAATCAAAGTTTTCAATAAAATATATTCTAAAGAATATTTTAAGGAATTTAAACTGTTCTTATGAACGCTCAGAAAATTGTACATGAATAATATCCCTCAAACATTTCAAATGTCAAACATTTTTTCTCAGATGCAACTAAAAGTAAATTCGAAAATTGATCTTTTTGTGGAGAATTTTTGCTGAAATCCTTGATATTAAAAAAACTGTTAATCTATTGAGGAAAATCATATAAATCAAGATCATTGTTTATAAGTTAATATCAAAAATGAAACGACATTAAATAAGATTAATAATTTTTTGTAGGAAATTCTCACTCGCATTTTCCTTAACTAAACTCTCGGATTACTTTATAATGTTGTTTTATATGAGAACCAGATCTTATCCAGATTTTCAGTAGCATTAACATTGGAAGAAAAGTGTAGCTTAGATTCTAATAAACACGGTATTTATGTTTTAATACTTAGAAAGCATATAGGAAATATGCGTATAAAAGAGAAAAAAAGATGAATTTTAATGTTTGTTGAAAAAGAGCTCACTTTAGGTACATTATTTAATAATAATCTTGAGCGCAATAAAATGTTTTCAGGTTCTATCTTTATCCTTTAAGATGCAAAATAATTATAGTTAAGAATTTTGAGAATAAATTATGCATTTTCGCTTAAGCCATCGAGAGAAAATCGTGTTTTTAGTTTCGCATACTGTAGATAACATCTTCTAGATCTAATAAATTGAACGCTCATAATGTTCCCTAGCTTATAAAAAAATGATTGAAATAAATATCAGAAACGAAAATAAAACAAAAGTTATTTACAAACTTGTAATGGATTTTTTCTTTTTTCAAAAATTTACTTATAACTTCTGCTATTAAATGGATCTGTTCATATAAATTTAAATTTTTTATCTATGTTAAAATGCAATTGTCCGTAGAAATAATTTTTAAAAAAAATTAAATAAGTTTTTTTATTTATAAAAGCCTATGATATCATTGCAATGTTAGCTATTTCAAAGAACTTTTTGAATATTAAGTAGTACAGCTGTAAATTATGATGTGCTTTATGTACTTTTATTTAAAAAATGGTTTGATTTATATTATTTTTATTATTTACTTATTTATTAGTAAATGCCAATGTATTATTTTAAAAGTGAAGTAAATCAGTTATAAAATGTGATGGTATGGATTTGACCCATTTAAAGCTAAATGATTTCTTTTGTTTAAATTTATTTTAATCTATATATACAGTGGACCCCACAAAAGTCTTCGTACACTTGCAATTTCCTATAAAATTTAATGTTTTGGACTAATAAAAATTAATATATTGTAATTGTAATTTTTTTATGATATCTGCAACTTGTTCTTAATAGAATGACATAATTATTTTTTTTAAAATGATATAACTATTATTTTTAAAAATTAATAATCAAAAAGCTATTGAAAAATTGCGCCACACATTTCTTCGTACACCTAACAAAAATCTCAACTTAGCTTTAAATATTGTATTTCTTTCTTACTTTATACTTAGTAGGATATCTTTTAGTGTCCACAATAACTTTTAAATGTTTTGGTATAGATTTAATCAGTTTTTTGTAATTTCTGCATCGGTTTTCCTCCATGATTCTGTTATTATTGTTTTTGCTTCCCATTATGTGTTTATATGTCATATTTTATTTTTTTTAAATAAAATTCTCACCAAATATGTTATAATGGGCTAAATAAACTGATCGAGGAGGCTTTTTCAGAATTTTGAGGCAGTTCTTGAGACACCAGTGGCATACATTGAAATCAGAGCGCTTGGTGTCATTATCTTGTTAAAAAATGAAGTGGTCTCCAATATCCAAATTTTGGCGGATATTTAAAATTCCTCTAAAATATTTAAATAGAGCTCATGATTCACAATACCATAAAAAAAACCCAAATTACCTAATTTTAAAGTCAATTTACACCCCCACGCAAGAACTTCTCCACCTCCATGCTTCAGCATGGAGGTGGAGGAGTTCTTGTTCCACATAAATTCATGGGATTAAATTCCTCATTTTTTCATTTACAATATATTATTTGCCCATCAGAACCAAAAACGTTTAATTTTCCGTCATTCCAATCAATTTGCTGTCAATTTTGAATTTTCTGAAACTTAATCCCAAGAATCAAATTGGATCAATGAACCATGGAGATGGAAGTGTTCTTGCGTAGAGGTGTAAATCGGCCACAAAATTAGGTAATTTGATGTTTTTTGATGGGTATTGTGAATCATCAGCTCTATTTAAATATTTTAAAGTGAAATTTTAAATTATCTGGCGAAAACTTGGATATAGGAGACTACTTCATTTTTGAACAGGATAATGACGCCAAGCGCTCTGCTCTCAATGTACGCCGCTGGTGTCTGTAGAACTGTCCAAAATTCTAAAAAACCTCCTCAATCAGTTTATTTAGCTCAGTAGAACATATTGGTGAGAATTTGGTTTTTAAAAAAGGAAAACATGACATATAAACGCATAATTTGAAGTAAAAACATTAATAACAGAAGCATGGAGGAAAACCGATGAAGAAATTACAAAAAACTAATGAAATCTATACCAAAACGTTTAAAAGTTATTGTAAAAGATATCCTACTAGGACTAAAGTAAGAAAGAAGTACAATATTTAAAGCTAAGTTAAGATTTTTGTTAGGTGTACGACGACTTTCGTGGCGTAATTTTTCAATAGCTTTTTGATTATTAATTTTTAAAAATAATAGTTATATCATTTTTTAAAAAATAATTATATCATTCTATTAAGAACAAGTTGCAGATATCATAAAAAAATTACAATTATTATATATTAATTTTTATTAATCGAAAACATTAAATTTTATAGGAAATTGCAAGTGTACGATGACTTTTGGGTCCACTGTATATACTTACTTCAAAGGTTTTATGTATTGATTTTTGGAGTTCTATATTGAAAAATTCATCACTACTGCATTAAGATTTAAATTTTCAAAAACTGGTGTACAATTAATACAATGTACTATTGCATTACAAAATATAAATTCTCTTTCAAATTTAAAAGTAAAACTTATTATCATTAATTTAAATAATGCCATTTGTATGAGATATATATAATTACAATTTTTCTCTCTCCATATTTTTAATAAAATATGGAAGAAAACTAGCACTCATAGAAACTAGAGCTTTTTTTGTCGTTAATTAGTAATAGAAAATTAAATAAAAATATTTATCTATTTATAACTAAAAAGGAAAATGACATTTCCCTTTCATTTAGAGTTGTTTTAACTTTTCTTTTTCAATGAACTCACTGTTATTTCTGCCATATAAATACTACCCTTGAAGTGTTCTTTTTATGGTTCTCTTTGTTTTTGAAATATTCTTTTTTTCCCTTTTCACCAATACATTAATTAAATTTCATTAGAAATAATTATTTGCACGCAATTAAACTTCTTATACATTCATTGAAATTCAAATTAATTTAATTTAGTTAATAGTAAAACTCTTTTTGTATTGAATAAATGCACCATGTGAGAGAGGTTTCAAATTTTGAATTACTTTACTCATTTAGTGCTGAACTTTTTTGTTGTGTTCTTTGAAAAGTTTTCGGAACCTGGAATATTATTTCTATTGCTTTAAAAGATCAGATTCATTTACTGATTTCTATTTTAAATGGATTAAATTTCATTAAAAATAATTATTGGCATATCATTGAATTTTTTACCTATCAGTCATTTGCAGTCATTCCATATAATGTCCAACGTTTTCTTGTGTATCGACTTCAAATGTAACATTATAAAACCAAGTAATTAATTCATTTTATTTTTACTATGATTATTACAATAATTACAAGTTTATATACATAACTTAAACACCTCAGCAAATTTCAAGTTTATCACTAGAAAATGGCTCGTTTAAAATTCAATACACCTCTTTACTTATTATAATTCTTTAATCTAATTTTTTTACTGGTTTATATTCGCCTTAAAAGGGGAATTCTACTGTTGTTCATCGTTGGATATTCGTGTTGCATTTAAAACTGATGTAGATAAGTTTTTTTTTTCATTCAGGATACTGAATATTAAAATACAAGATACAATTATATTACAGTACTGCAAACACTGATATATTCACTGTAAATTTTGAAAATTCAACTTTGATTGGATATAATTATTTATTTTTTAATTATCTTTGCTTTCAATGGAATGTAATACAATATACATGGTGATTATAATTAAAGTTAAAGTTTCAAAACGCTGTAAAAAATAACCACTGATCAGAATGACGTCAAATTTGCAAGGAATACTATTGAAGAAGGGGGAACGTGTAGGCATAAGAAAAATATAATCGTGCACTCTGGCGTTTTCTATCGAGGATTTATACCATTCTGCAGTTTATCTCCCGTGTTCAGTCGATCCTTAACATTGTTGTCTGCTCATATATTTAGAAAAGAATTTTTTTTTTGTATACTTTCTTATTAATCCCCTAAACATCAAAGATATCGGTAATGTAGCATCAAGACGAGTTCCCTATGAAGCAAGTAGGAAAAGGGAGGCAAATTTTTATGTAGAACAAAGACAGAAACAGAGCAGCGCCCACTGAAAATTTGACAAGAATGAAACAAATATACAATGGCATAAACGACATATAATTTATGCTTGTAAATATTCAATTGTCTCTAATAATTCTTTTAAATTCTTCTATAAGACATTCTTTTGAAAAAAATGTTGCATAAAAAATGCATTTTGGATGGCACGGAAGACGACACCTAGAGAAAAATGGCGACACTGGCACCAATACCGAAGTCAGCTGCGACAATGGGAATAACGAATCATTTTCGAAACATGATATTGACGGGTAGAGTAATTATAGGTGCATGTATGGTTAAGAAGTTTAATGCTGGTAAAGTAAATTTATTAAAACTTCTTATTATTTCTCATTAAAAAAAAAATTTTTAATTTCTTAAGTGTCTGATATTAATGAACCTTTTGCACAATTGTGTTTTATTTTTCTCAAAAACATGTAGAGAATTGGAAGTGCGGCTTAGAATCGACGGTGGCTTAAATTCCAAATACGGTAAATATAAAATTTTCTCTAGAGGCAATATTTTTTACAACGGCAATTTCATATTTTTTATATTATATTTTTTCTCTTTAAAAAGAACCATTATACAGTAATCAATAAATGGAAAAAAATACGAGAAATAATTTCGTCTTCGAGAAGAGTGGAAAACTGTAATCGGAAATGCTGAACTAGCACTTTAAGCGAGGTCCTCAAAGGAATGTGGAATTACTTTCATATTTTCTTTTAAGAACAGATTCTAAAAGTACAAATCATACTGTCCATCAGCTATGAGAAAACGAAATCCCAAGTTTAAAAAAGTAAATGAGTATTTCTGAAAAAATTAAAGGAGGTAATAGAGCATTTATTTCTGTGAAAAGAGACTAGAGACCTAACTTAAAAAGATGTATTTACATATTTACTCTAAAAAGTTCCTTCAATTTTTCTCTCGAATTTGTAGAGAGAATAAGAAATGAAACCGAAAATAGAATATTTCTTTTGGAAAGGGAAAAATTACCATTTATTCATAAAAGATACTTGTGGGTTTTTCTATTTTGCAGGGAAATATATTTTATTAAATCGCGCACGTGTGTTCTTGAAGTGTGACTTACAAGATGTCTGCCTACTTCTTAACCATGATTTTGAAAAAGAGTATAAATGGATAACTTTTTTTATATATAGTATGATTTAGAATATACATACAAAACTGTTTTAAGAATATTATTACAAGAAAATAGTATTTAAATGTAATTTTTCGGCAAAAATTGAAGACAGATTGCCACATCTTCGAAACATTCTCCATTTATGAAAAATGCTTCTATAGTAATAATATTTTGCCTATATATAGTGAGGCGGTATCTAAGTAAACAAGTAACAGCCTCCGGACAGGTGTGATCACTTTTGTCTAGTGGTATGTTACGTGCTTACGAATCGGAAGGTACCGAGTTCGAATCCAGCACATTGGTGACCTTGGCTAAAACGCAAAACTTCTGAGGTGTCATGGCGCCATCTACCAGCAAGCAAAGTCGTCGGACCCACTCCACGCAGCAAGCAAAGTCGTCAGACTCACTTAACGCAATAGTAAGAACTCCTACGCTCGCCATAACACCAAATATCTTGTTCGTTCTCCTATCCACCGACTCACTGGTAGGGACAGGTGTGATAACTTTTGTCTAGTGGTATGTTACGTGCTTACGAATCGGAAGGTACCGAGTTCAAACTTCCGATAATAGCTAAGACTTCATAGGGGCTGCACTAGGATTTTTAAAAATCCCATGATTTTCAGGGTTATTATCAATGGAAATAATAAGCAGTGGTTTTGTTAAAAAAAAATTCTCTACTCTCTGTGATACATTAAAATAAGAATAAATCCACTTCTAAATTATGTATTTACATAAAAATCCTAGTTCAGCCCCTGTATAGAAGTCCTATAGCTGTACATAGGCAAAATATTTTTGTTGAATCACCTTTCATGCAAGGAGAATGTTTTGGAAATAAATCATTCTTTCTTCATTTTTTGCCAAAAAATTCCATTTGAATAATATTTTTAAGACAATTTCATATGTTTATTCTAATTAAATTTATATTAAACATCAAAAAAATATTTATCCGTCTATACGCTGTTTCGAAAATAGTCAGTCACCTTGTGAAATAAATAAATTATAGTTTAAAAAACTAAAAAACACTCTTTTATAGTGAATCAAACTAAAAAGTAAAAAAAATAATTCTTAAATATAAGAATAAAATGATGAACGAGAAAATGAATGTCATTGGGGTAAAAGCGTCGGATGCTCTATATTAATTGTTATTTCTTACTAGTTCTATTCCAAAATACTGAGTTAGTGTAAAAATGTAGTATAAAACACCCTACGCTTTTACCCCAATGGCATTAATTTTCTCGTTCATCATTTTATTCTTATATTAAGAATTATTTTTTTACTTTTTAGTTCGATTCACTAGAAAAGCGATTTTTTTTTTAGTTTTCTAAACTATAATTTATTTTTCATTTTTTAGTTCGATCTACATTAAAAACTTTTTTTTTCACACTATGATTTACTCATTGTTGAATTTAATCTTGAGTTATAGGTATTTGGGGAAGGAGAATTAAGTAGCTTGCTCTTCAATGGATATTAATTAATGTGTCTGAAGGGTATATATTCCTCGGATCAGTCCCGTTTCATTATACTTCAAAAATTCCGTCTCTGTAGATGCAGGTCAAATCAAAGTATTTTAAGAAGAAATATTAAGTGTCAATCGTATTATCGCCTTTTAAACGTATTGCTATAATATTAATTCATATTGCTTTGAAAAAATAAAGAATATTTAACAGTTAGAACATAAAGTACTTCTTTCCCATGAATGAGACTTTTTTTAATTTCTATTTTCAGTAAAACTAGACAATTGTTTATATTATGGTAAGAAATAGCTGACGCACCCAACCTACCCTTGCTCATATAAGAAGCACCATTTTGTTTGTTTTATTTTTAAACCACAAGTTTGTATTCGTTTTAGGGGTTACTCTTTAGTCACTTAATCTTTTAGTCACTAAATCTGAAATTAGTCGCCAAATCTTGAAATGGTATATGGAATTAGTCGCCAAATCTGAAAATGGTATATACAATAAGTTGCCAAATTTGGAAGTGGTATATGAAATTAGTCGCCAAATCAGGATATCGTTATTCCTGATGTCCTGAAAAGGACAATTGAACAAAATTATGAAATTATTGAATTGTCATTGGTCCTTGACAAGTGTGCAAAATTTCGAATTGAACTGACCTTTTAAAGTGGGTGAAAATCGAGTTCAAAGACTCCGTTACATACAAGTAAAACTTATAAAAGCGTGTTAAAAAAAAGAAAGTTGAGTAAAATAAAGTATACAATTTCCCTGATTTCCTGATCAATTTTCATTTAAAAAATAAATTTAGAGCAATGCAGGAATATAAACTTTATCGTGTTGCAACAGGTGACAAACTATTTAAAAGCAATTTATAAATTGGATTATTCAGTTAAACATAAAAATAAAATAATATTTGAAGAGAAATCCTTCTTGTCATATGTAACTTTAGATCTTGTTTTTTAGTTAATGTCCTTGAAGCAGAATCATTTTAATGAAATAAATTGTTTTACAGTAAACAAATTATACACAACGTACCATATGAATATCGATCTTTTGATAAAGATGTATTAGGTAAATTTATCAATACCGAAAGACATAACAGGTGGGATTGATATTATTTCAAAAAATGTAGAAAAAACTTTATACCAAAAAAACAAAAAGATTTTGAGAGAGAAATGTACACCTGTTTTCACTAGGAAGCCTTTGGACTTAGAAGGATAGAAAGCATTTGTGGATTTCCATAGAATAAAAAAAAAGAATTTATTTCTGAGAGAAATTGGTGGATCATAAACCTTTAAATGTGTTTTTAGAAATATTTAGCGAAGATTTGTTAAAACATATAGTTAAGAAATCTGTTTGTATACTCATCCGAAAAATAGGCTTTCTTTGATGAAAACACCTGACGAAATACAGAAAAATATAAATGTACCTACTGTCTCGCATGTTGGAAGACGATCTGTTATCCAAAATGAAATTTTGTAAGTTCTCGAGAAAACCATTTAGACCAAACTTTGTCGACTCATGGAACCCTTAGAAATGTTAGGTATCTTTGGAAAGCCTTATCCAACCCTAAAAATATATTCTAAAAAAATATTTGAAGTAAATTAACATGTTATACGTATTTTACTCGAAGGCAGTTAGAGAAAGTTACTGTATTTCTTACTAAAGAGTAAGCCAGAACTCCGGACGACTGTGTTCTGATGAAAGCGGCGTTAAAACGAGCTGGGAAATGCTGGGGCGCAGGTGCTGGTAAGGCTGTTGGAGAGACTGTTGGGTCAAGACCAGAAGCTTGTATCAAAGTCTCTGTGTGTCAGTGGTGGTATTCCTCTGTTTTTCCTCGCGATTCGAGAGTCTCTTTCAAGGTGGAATACGTCCCGCACACGAAAATGACACGTGATGTAGAGCCACTTCCGTTTGGACGTATTCGGGAAAACCATTCTACTATTGGTCCAAGTACCCCTTCTCGTGGTGTACTTTGAAACCGGCATCTTACTGTCGGCTATATCAAGGGAGGTCAGAGGTTGACTTCCCTTAGAACATTGGCGCCTGGGTGTCCACCCTGGGATACTTTTGCACACGAAACTGCTTGACCGTTGAGACGTCACTCGTTCCCAACGGGAAATGGGTCATTTGCTGAAGACCATCGCAAGTATTAACATAAAATTAAAGAATTAACTCACTATTAACATTAATTCGTGTTCCAGGAGTCAATTTCCATTGCATTACATTTACTGAGTGAGATATATTTGTGTGTATATATGACTGCATTTTTTGAACAAACCATCAAAATCTAGCTATGTTGAAGTTGTCTGCAATCCCATTTCATATTCTGCATTTAAATTGGTTCTGTTGCCACATATGCTGAGAAAGACTTTTCATTTCAATATGTTGTTTCGAATAGCATTAATTTAACTTTAAGTGTGGAAGAATTTTTTGCGTATTCTGCAAGAATTCACACAAAAAAAAGAGTTAGGAGTTTTTGCTTAAATTTCAATTTCAAAATCGAATCTGTTGAAAAAATTGTTCCTTTCCCTTTACTGGAAAGCCTTCTGAAAAATAATATTTTATTTATATTTTTTTTTTTTTTATGTATATTTTAACTGAAAAAAATGCTGTCCCATTATATACGTTTTAACACAGTCTCCTAAATTCAGTTCATTTTCGTTTGAATTCATTAATCGGAAAACAGTTTAGCTCTTCACAACATTGCATGCCTGTTTCAGATTTGATGACCACAGTTGCAATTCAAAAACAATGTATTCATTTTTTTCTTTAATTTTTGTTATGCCTACATCTAATTAAAACTTCATTTAATTTTTTATAATATCTTGAAAGAACGTTTTTACATTACATAAACACACATGTCCTCTAAATAAGGTAAACTTTGCAACCATATTTCATTACATATTATATTAAGAAGCCATACATATATATATTCTTGGTTTGATTGACATAAAAAGTTTAAATTTGAAAGGAAATCTTAAATCTTTTATATGGTACTAATTCTCCAGAATATAAGAGAAAATGATCCTTAGTTTATAAAATTATCTTGTCTTTATAAATTTTATCATTGTTTGCATCATTTAAAGTGTCCTTTTAATGCATTCTTTACCGTGATTCACCATTCCAACTAAGTTATGATTGAGTTTCATTTTTTTTTCTTTCTCTCTATTTTTTTTTTGTATTTAAATCGGGTTTAAAAAATGAGAAAATGTCTCTCACCTGCAAACAACATTGGATTTCAAAAAATAATCTTACCTTATTTATCATTGACTTTGGGAATCTCACTCTCTCAATTTCTATTCCTTGAACTTCCACAAAATGACTCTTCACAGAATTTTCTTTTAAACCAGATGATCTGAGAGCTTTTCTAATAGCTTCAAGTAAAATTAAACAGGAAAGCTGTTGATCGAATTTTATAAAAGTTTTAACAGAGCTCAAACATAGGTTATTCATATCTCTTTTAACTATAAATCTTTTCTCTCGACAAAGTTAATCAACTTTGTCGGACGAACAATTCTTCTCTTGCTAACAATTTTATTTTTTTTTCTCCAGCACTTTATAAAAAAAAATAGTAATCTGTTCAACTGCAAAAATTACTAATTTAGCAGGTGTTATACCATTTTATAATAAATTGATTAGTTTTCGAAATACATTTTTGTGTCTTTATTTTGTTAAACAGAATTATACCAAACGATACTTTAAAAGTCAACTAACTGAATACAATTTTTTTTTTAAAAAGCTGTTAAATATGTTAATATTTTATGAAGTTATATTTAAAATTATGAGAATAAAAATCAAAAATTCGGTGTTCAATTTTTTTATGGAACTCTTTTTCTTTTTTCACTATTTATTTTGTAATGAACTTTAAAAGTGATATAAAACAGGAGTTATAATTTTGATTTAAACAAGCCAGCTTCAAAAATCAGCTGCCTAAATAAAAACGGTGTCCGAAGACGAGGCAAAGCTATGCGTCAGTTTCCTAAATAAAGAAGGTGCCTGAAGACAAGGTAAAGGTATGCGTCAGCTTCCTAAATAAAGACGGTGCCCGAAGACAAGGCAAGGGAATGCGTCAGCTTCCTAAATAAAAACAGTGTCTGAAGACAGGGTGAAGATATGAGTCAGCTTCCTAAATAAGGACGATGTTCGAAGACAGGGTAAGGCTATGTTAATACTATAAGAAGCTTCCTAAATAAAGACGGTGCCGAAGACAAGGCAAGGGAATGCGTCAGCTTCCTAAATAAAAACAGTGTCTGAAGACAGGGTGAAGATATGAGTCAGCTTCCTAAATAAGGACGATGTTCGAAGACAGGGTAAGGCTATGTTAATACTATAAGAAGCTTCCTAAATAAAGACGGTGCCCGAAGACAAGGCAAGGGAATGCGTCAGCTTCCTAAATAAAAACAGTGTCTGAAGACAGGGTGAAGATATGAGTCAGCTTCCTAAATAAGGACGATGTTCGAAGACAGGGTAAGGCTATGTTAATACTATAAGAAGCTTCCTAAATAAAGACGGTGCCCGAAGACAAGGCAAGGGAATACGTCAGCTTCCTAAATAAAAACAGTGTCTGAAGACAAGGTGAAGATATGAGTCAGCTTCCTAAATAAGAACGATGTTCGAAGACAGGGTAAGGCTATGTTAATACTATAAGAAGCTTCCTAAATAAAGACGGTGCCGAAGACAAGGCAAGGGAATGCGTCAGCTTCCTAAATAAAAACAGTGTCTGAAGACAGGGTGAAGATATGAGTCAGCTTCCTAAATAAGGACGATGTTCGAAGACAGGGTAAGGCTATGTTAATACTACAAGAAGCTTCCTAAATAAAGACGGTGCCGAAGACAAGGCAAGGGAATGCGTCAGCTTCCTAAATAAAAACAGTGTCTGAAGACAAGGTGAAGATATGAGTCAGCTTCCTAAATAAGAACGATGTTCGAAGACAGGGTAAGGCTATGTTAATACTATAAGAAGCTTCCTAAATAAAGACGGTGCCCGAAGACAAGGCAAGGGAATGCGTCAGCTTCCTAAATAAAAACAGTGTCTGAAGACAGGGTGAAGATATGAGTCAGCTTCCTAAATAAGGACGATGTTCGAAGACAGGGTAAGGCTATGTTAATACTATAAGAACGTCAGATTCCTAATCGAAAACGGCGTCTTAAGACAAGGAAAGGCTGTAATGATTTAGTTAGAACTCAGTCGTAGAGCATTAGTCAGTATGTATTTTTTAAGTTATTTCTAGACAGTGTTTCAAATGAATAATCAGTTAGCTCAAACTTGTAGTTGAACATCTGGTAATACATATTTTTATTTAGATAGCATTTCTTAAAAATGCATTACTAAATATATGAAATATTTTACAAGCACATATGAAAAAAATGCACAAAACATATTTAATGTATTTCTTAATGTAATTTCTTTGAAAAAAATAATGTAACCCTTTTAATTTTTAAAATTTTTATTTTCTCCTTTTTTACAAGTAGAATTCTATTTAAAATATTACGCACTAAATCATTAACATTTTAGAGAAACAAATATCTTGGTTCACTATATGTACATGTATCCTACATATAAGCATACAATTTTTGGAAACATTTAATGCATAGTTTTTAATAGCATATTTAAAGGTACTACTTTTTGATATCGATACTTTTCTCTCCAAATTGCTTCAAATTTTCGCCTTGTTGGGTGATAACATTACAATATGATTATATTGATTTTTATCGTTTGGTACTGTGTTTGCTATAAATTTTACGTATATGCTTGTTAATTTTTAAGGTTTATTATTCTTATAACCCTATTATTATATTCAAAAAATTCGATTTTCTTAAAAAAAATTTATTTATTCTATTTTTGTGATTTCTTTCCATAGGATAATGAATGTTTCTGAAGTTATTGATGAATACCACGATCACACTTTGTAAGAGAGTATGAAAGTTCTGGATTTAATTATTACGGATTAGTAGGTTCATTAAATTCTCACAGAGGGTAAATTTTATTTTTTAATTAATCGAATCTTTTTTATCATTATTATTTTAAATCTTTAGTTTAGATTTTTTGCTTGGGGTCGTTATGAAATGTGATAAACGTGGTAGAGACATGACAATATTGTTTCTCAAAAAAATAATAAGCTGGCCGGCCTAATTTTTTATTGTGAATCTTACGATGCGAATTTGCACTGCCATTATAATGTGTGTTTGTGTGAATCTATGATACATAATTATTCTTTTAACCATAGCAACTTGTGAGCTTTAAATTCTTTTTCAGACTTGAATTATTAATTTTTTTAACTTTTATTACTACATATTTGATTTTTAAATTTCTTTTTCTTTTCACATTTTCAAACTCTCCATATTGAATTTCTTCATTCTGGTACTTATTCTCTTCAGCTCAATTTTAAATTTCTTATGATTCCCCCCAGTTTTTAAATCTTTTTAAGGTATACGATTATACTCTAAAATTGTGAATTTTGACAAAAATTGATAATTTTTTTTATGATTTTCTTTTACAGGCCATTTTATTAGCTTAAGAAAAATATCAAGTTTATTATTTTCCATTCACTAGAACAAGAACTACAAGTGTTTTAGTAAAAGCAGATGCAATTGCTTCAAGCAAGATATATCTCATACTTTAAAATGCGTTTTACTCAAAATATGTTTCTTTTCTTTTTTTTCTTTTTTTTTGAAAATGCTCAAAAATGGGGCCAGCGATTGCTAAAAAAGTTTTCAAAATAATTAACTGAAATTTTTTGTTTATGTTCTGTATAATAGTAGAAGCGTTTTAAGCTTCAGATTTATGAATTACTGTTGTAGCACAAAATTTACAGTCCCTTTGAAACGCGTTTGCATCCCTTCTACCCAGTGACTCGGCTAAAGGTGTGAAAGGAACTAAAGGATCATACGACATGATAAACTCCAATTATTTTATTTATCACTATAACAACTCAAACACAAATAACACTATAAATAACTCAATTCAGTAATAGAGCAAGAGGGAGACGAGATTCGCGTTTGGGGAGAATATATTCAATCGTGCAGCTCTACCTTTAATATTACTTTACACAGAGCTTACGTATTTAATGACCGCACTATTTGTTCAACATTCTAAGCATCGACTTAATTTAAGATCACAGTATCTGTACTCATGCAGTCTTCTATTTAATTCAAGTTGACTTCAACACTTCTGGCTAGCTAATCTTATCACTTTCTTGTTATCTAAACTTCTGGCTTTCTTACTTGTTGTTTACGTATACACTTCAATGCCAATTCGCTAAATAATCATTATTCACTTCACTTCTCATCTACTCACACTTCTTTAACTCACAAACACGCGAAGAAGGTATCTATATATTAAACTTAATTTGCAAATCACGTCTTCTTCTTTTAGAAGAAGTTTAGTTAAAATTACTGGCTCAAAAGAATTCCCAAGGGGATTAGTGGAAGGACGCGTATAGATCCGTCACACCTTATGTTAATATAATCACTGTTTTTTTAATCAATTTCATATAATAATTAAGATTAAGTGCTCTAGTTTTTGTAAAAATTAAAGTTTCTCTTATCTTGAAGGTCATTTTAAAAACAAATAACATAGCAACACATCAGAATTGAAAATTTGTTCATAAATTTTGATACCGAATGGGCCACGTTTATATTATTTTTTGTAAATTTTTATCCATTTTTTCCTATTTATTAATAATAATTTATTTTTCTCTTCTTAATTTTTTAGTCTATTTTTCTTAAAATGTACTAAAAAAATCTAAAAACAACAAAAAATCCCCATATCTCCATTTTTTTTTAAAGTTGTCGCAAGTAGTCGGATACCTTAAGAGGTTGTACAGAAGGTCATTCACACTTTATGGAAATGGTTTTGCAATTCATTTTCTCGTTTGCATTTTGTGATAAAACTTTGGCAGCTTCAGAATAATCGTGTGCTAAAGTTTTCTTTTTATTTTAATGTAAAATAAAAAATTTTTTATAAATGGTTCCAAAAAATGATTTATGGCTCAAAAGTTACAAAATTACGCTTTCCATGGAGAAAATTCGTATCAACAAATTAAAAAACTGCTTAAAAACCTCGGTTATTGCCGTTCTATCAAAGGTATTTATAATATATTAAAATTAAAAGTGAAAAAGCGTCTAGCGGAAAGTAAAAATCAAAACATGATTACGAAGCTTTATTATACGACTGTTCAAACCCAGACAAATATCAAGAAAGTGATTTCTGATCCTAAAAGAAAATACGTCGACATAAAGATCCATTGCATTGAAACTAGGAATGTCTTCCGAAACTGTAATTAAAATCAGTCATAAGGATTTAAAGTTAAAACAGAGTGAGTGAGTGAGTGAGTGAATATTAACGTCCCACTGTTCAGCTACACGAAAGTTAAAACAGAAGTTTAAACCTAAAGTTCGTCTCCTTTTTTAAAACATATTGCTGAAGGAAAAGCAAATTGTAGAAATTACTTAAAAATACCTAGCTGCTAAAAAAATGGAAATTTGGGGTAACACTCGATGAGGTATGAGTACATTTAAGTAACTGTAGTAAAAGAAGATCAATTTTCTATTGCTCAACTGACGGGAATGACTGTATGAAATGGCTTCGTCAGTGTATAGTAAAGTTCCCAAAGGGATTCATGACTGTTGTAGGATTTTCTAACAATGGCAAATTAAAAATCAAAAAGGTCTCAATTAGAGCCAAATTTAATTCACTCTACTCTCAGTTTAACATTTCAGAACCAATTTTGGAAGAAGAAATTCCAACTTCATATGGAAAGGACATTGCTAAAGTTGTACTTCATATGGACAAAGCCTCTAGTCACACGTCTAAGTTAACTGCCGCTTATTTAGCAAAGAAAAAAAACAGGAATAAAGTGTACCTTATTTAATTAAATACGTGTAAAATCACCCTACGGTTCTGAAATGGACTTTTGTGCTTTTGGTTTATTACAACAAGCCTTAGGAAAACGGCATCCTAAAACACTGAGCGGACTTTGGAAAACGGTTCTAGAGAAAGGGAGTAAAATGTGCATGACGGTACTAAGAAAAGGTCTATTTTCATAAAAAAAATTCGGGCTAGAACTATTGTCAAGAATCATGACTATTACACAGAAGCAAATTTCCACAAAAAAATACGGTATTTGTTGATAAAAATTAACTATCAAAATCGTTTCCATAAAGTGTGAACGACCTTTTGTAATTCTACAGTTCTCGCCTGCTTCTTCAAGTTTCAGTTATTTTTTTATTCAATACAAACCGTTTCATTAGTGCTATGCGGCCATCTTGGAAAAAACTACTTTCTATTTAAGGCCTATTTGGCACGAGATATTCTAATACGTTTTTGCTTCTCGAATAGTCGTATGTATGAAAAGCCAAAATCGAACGATAGAGCGGATTTGCAGAAAGTGTTAAATTATCACTTTTTTTTTGTCATTTATAGATGGCGGTACTAATCCATGTTTACTTTCAGACGGCACGTTTGGTTTTGCTTACAAGTACAATGATTACACCTCGCCATTTTATCTGGCTTAGAAATAAAATCTATACAAATAAATAAATTTGAAGTGTCTGTTTGTAATTTAAAATTAGCTGCCTTTTACTAAATGCATTTAAAGGTATATAAAGTACTTATATCAAAAAATCAATTTTTAAAATTTTTGTCTGTCTGTCTGTCGGTCGGTCTGTTTGTTCCGGCTAATTTCGGAAACGACTGATCTGATTTTAAAAATTCTTTCCCCAATGGAAAGCTACATTATCAGCGAGTAACATAAGGTATATTTTATCTCCATATTCCTACGGGAACTACGCGGGTAAAACCGTGGGTCGTTGCTTACTCCCCGCCAAGTTGGCGCAAAATTATGCATTTGGTCAATAATGGAAATTTTAATAAAAATTTTCTCACATTTGTAACAAGCAACTGAAACATAGTGTAATTTAACATCTTTACAAAAAGCAATTTTTAAATGGTTTTTTATTAAACGTCTAACGTTTATTACGTTACGTTTGTTAAATGTCAAACTCAAACTTTGAGAAATATCACCAAGTTGGTAATCCAGATATTTTAATGCAAATTTTCTCCCACTTTTTAAAGAGGGAAACGAAATAAAGTTTTAGCGAATTCCATGATCATGAAAATTCTATGGTAATATTAATTGACAGTTTCATAAGAAGTTTTGATTTATCGAATATTTATTACTTTGAATTTTTTTAAAACTAATTATACAATATTCATTTTTTGCACAAAATTTTTCACTTATACTGAACCTAGATATTTTACATGGAGGTATAACTTTGAAGATATATACTAGATATTACTAGGGAGGAAGCCATACAATGTCACTCGCTGAATAAAATTAGGGAGTTTTACTCAATACTTATTTCATCTTCGGTCTTCTTAATCCTCAAACCTTTTGGAATAAGTACATGGTGAAAGATATTTTTAGACGATTGCAGCAAGTACAAGCAAATATGCCTTTCAATGAACACATCTACAACGAAACGCAATAAAGGTTTTCAAAATGGTAGGGAAGAAGCTACGTGATTTTGGAATGATTAATCCGCGACGTGTCGACGGCAATGACTTCGATAATGAAATTGCTTGAGAATTAAACTACGATTTTATAGCATTGCAACATCAGTAACATAATTTATCCCTCAATTAACTCCAGAATAATGTCACGTTTTCCAACAAGTGTTACGCAAAATAGAATCCGGCAGTGGTGCATTATTTTTTCTCGACGCCCCTGGAGGAACCGGAAAAATGTTTTTACTAAACTTATATTATTATTGACCAACAGAGAAAAACCCAGAAGATAGCAGTTGCTATGGCTTCTTCTGGTATAGCCACGATTTTACTGACCAACGGTCGTACTGCACATTCCGTTTTAAAATTATCGCTTAATCTTGCATTTGAAGATTCACTCATCTGAAATTTCAGAAAAAATAGCTCTCAAGGCAGGATGCTTTTAGTGTGGGATGAAAGTACGATGCCTCACAAGAAAATTTTAGAAGTGTTAAATCGGACTCTTCAGGATTTACGAGATAGTACAGATATTATAGGAGGAATGGTAGATTTATTATATATTGGCTGGTGAATTCTGAAAAATACTCCCTGCAATCCAGAGGGGGTACACCGGCAGACGAAATCAGAGTCTCTATTAAATCATCAAGCTTATGGGCAAAAGTTGAAAAATTCAGTCTGAAAACGAATATCAGAATTCATCTTCATAATGACGTAGATTCGGAACATTATGCAGAGACGCAATTGAAAATCGGTTATGGATGTTTGGACGCAAATGCTGGAGGTTATATTTTACTTCCAGAGAATTTTGCAATGCAGAAGAAAATGATGTAAATCTTATTGCTCAAATTTACCCGGGCTTGCAACAAAATTTAAATTGGGATCAGTGGTTGCGCGCAAGATCAATATTGGCGCCTATTAATTACATTGTCCATAAAATCAGTATTGAAAATTTAAACGACGTGCGGGGGAATGAAGAAATATTTATCAATGATTACAATCATGGATAAAGAACAAAGTACTTCATATCCCACGGAGTTCTTAAATTCACTTGAACTTTCGGCTGTACCCTCACATAAACTTCAATTAAAACTAAATGTACCTGTTATACTTATGCAAAATCTCGATGCTCCTCGACTATGTAAAGGAACGAGGGTTTGGATCACAAAACTGATGCAGCATATACTTGCTGCCAATATTTTAATATATGTCATGAAAAGGGATAGTGTTATCATACCTCGAATTCCAAGTATTACGATTCCCTCAACTCGACCTGACCTCGTTTCAATTCAAACGAGTTCAATTTCCAGTTTTACTGTTGCTATTAACAAAACTAACATTTCAGGTAGCAGGAGTGCATTTGGAAAAGCAACGTTTTTCCCATGGCCAACTATATATAGCCTGATCGGTGTGTCCAATGCCCAAATCTTCACATATTTGCAACTGACGGAAGAACATATAATATATGGTGTACAACAGCATCTTAGAATAACATTCTGTTTTGAGCTCTTTTAAAGAGGAATTATATGTTGTTGTTGTTACTAATGCCACCTGTCTGACGTAGTCAGATCGAGGTCCACGAAATTCATCATGGCAGTGGGCTAGATTGTACGCCTGTCGTTAGCCGTAGCTTTGAGCACCATGCAGATGACAGTACGATTTGGCTCAGTTCCACCCCAATTTTGAGGGAAAACACCCTAGGAGTAGTCAGGGACTTCCACCTCTCTTCCCCTTCCACCAACCTCACGAGAGGACTTGCGGCTCGACGGCTATTTAGAGTACCCCCCTGCCGCGAAGGGGCACTATACATTTACAAACATCCATGCCTTCTCCGGGATTCGAATGGCACAGCAGTCAGCGTCGCTAACCACTATACCGGAGGAGCGACTGAGGAATTATATATTAAACGTAGATACTTTCGTTTTTTAAAAATATTAATAGTTTAAGCTATTAAATATTTGTTGTTAATTATTATAATAAATTACGCGTTTTCATTTTTTTTAAACTAAGCTCAATTTTAGAATTTTTAAATTTTATTGGTTCCAGTCAAGCAATAAAAAAAATTTACCATATATTATTTACTTTCTAATGATATTTATTACGACTTTGACAATTATTTAAAGATATCAACGCCAGTGGAGCTGCGGGTAAAAGCTAGCTTCACAATATAATCTACTCTCGGCAGAAGTGTTATTTTGTCTAGCAGAAAGCGGGAACTCCAAAAATTATGCCAAGCGCAGACGTTTTTTCCCTCCTCATTATAGAATATCATCTGTTAATACAATTGAATGACTAATTAGGAGCAATCACTGGTTATATGTCGGTAATCCGATAAGACATTATTTCAGAATCGCGCTAGATTCGAAAGTAATTCTAACATCATTGAGAGTGAGTAATTTTTTAAATTATTCTTGGTTAAATTGGGATGTTGCTTGTGTTAAAAGCATTATTTTTTTTTACATTAGTTGTCTTAAAATAAGATTTTTAAAAGTCTATACGATTATGTCGAAAATATATGCTCCCATTGCAGTTTTGGCGTCATTACGATGCAGATGAATATTCTTTAGAGTAAATTCTTTTTTTATAAATTGATTTATTTTTTGTTTATAAGTTAACTCATTAAAGGAATAAAGAAACTAGTAACGATAGGAAATTTGAAATATACATCATAATTTTGAGGATTTTTAAATTTGTATTTGATTTAAGGAATAAGATGTATTTTAGAATTTTTAAAATTTATTGGTTCTAGTCAAGTAATAAAAAAAATTACATTTTATATTATTTTCTTTCTAATGATAATGATTTCGACTTTGACAGTTATTTAAAGACATCAACGTGAGCGGAGCCGCGGTACAAGCTAGTTATCATTATATTTCTAATTGCTTGGGTACACATTTTTGTCTTAATGTGTAAACAACTGTAATTAGTAAAAATATTTCACTATACTCAATTAATGTTGTTTGTAGATTCAAGATTTCGTTACTCACACTATCGTGGGACTTGAGCGTTATGTTCGTCACTGATACGGTAAGTATTTTCCATGTGAATTTTCTTTAATGTTTCAATAATTTTGATGAGCCTGATCAAAACAAAATATATTTTTATGTAACTAATACCATATTTTCGTGAGGTTTGTCATGGATAATGCCCCTTTTTCCTCTCTCTCTTTCGCTCTTTTGTGGAATTAATTTGTCTCTTTCATACATTTGTTGAGAGGTTGTCATTTTCAGCCTCTACATAGATATCTGAATCTCTACATAGAATACGTTGAATTTGCAACCAGGTGCTTCGTGTCAAATAATGTAGCCAATAGGTTGTGCTAATACGTAAATACCCATCATTGAGGTTGTGCTAATACGTAAATACCCATCATCATCACTACCCTAAACATTGTCAATAATGACGCAAAAATAATTCTCTTTTTCAAACAAAACACTTAATTTGGATCAATAAATAAATAATATTTTTAAATGTATATTCTTCCCCAAACACAGTTCGTATAAATATTATTATACAGGGTGTCGGGGCTTAAAGTATCCAAAAGTTATGGCTTATTACTACGGAACTACCCATCAGAAAGTAATAAACTGTTCATCCATGGATGGGATACCCCTCCAAGATTTTTTAGGTCTAGTCCGATCGGCAATACGTGCGCTCATTTATCGTCTGCGATTGCCGAGTTACACTGTCCTCATTAGTAAAGATGTGAACGCCACAGCTAAAAGTGCAGTGCGTACTTTGGTTAACGGAATTTAAGTCAGTCACGTGTACAGCGAAGTGTTCGAACAGAATGGAATGTCGATCCTCCGACATCAAAATCTATCCACCAATGGGGAAGAGCTTTAAAGAAGGCGGGAACTTTGGTATAACAAACTGACAAATATTCTTAAGTTTTCGTGATAAAGACACTGTTGATGGTTTGAGTGATTCATTTTGTAGGAGTCCTGGTAAGTATTAGGCAAGACAGTAACGAAATTCCATTCTGTTTGAACACGTCGCGCTGAACACGCGTGACTGATTTAAATTCCGTTAACCAAAGTACACAATGCACTTTTTTCTGAAGCGTCCATATCTTGATTAATAAGATCAGTGTAACAATTTTATCATCTGCGATTGCTGAATAATGCGTGCATATGTGACCAATCGAACTAGACCTAAAATATCCCGGAGGGGTTTCCAAACCACGCATGGACAGTTAATTACATTCTGATTGATAGTTCCGTAATAATAAGCCATAACTTTTGGATACTTAAAGGCCGGGCACCCTGTTTATAGAGACATATACACAGTGTATAAATCCTCCAAATTGTATTTGCATTTGCAACAAACATTCTGAAAAGCTTTAACAATGGACACGCAGACATATATTACTTCAAATCATTATAAATGCCCAACAATAGATTTTATCTCAGAGAAGCATAATGAGAATCATTGTTACAATACGAATATTGTTAAATGTTAAGCATTGTTTGATAACAATAAGAGTTTCAGTCCAGATTGAAATTAAATTTTGTGAACTTTGCATCGAAAAAGACTTACTCTTTTATCTAGAAATATCATTTGGGTTTCTGAGATTATAGTACTTTTTTTTTCCTTTTGAGTATCCTATTTTGATTTCTAAAACTTCTGTCATCATAAACTGTAAATTATGGAACACGGTCCCCTTATTTCACCAGAGATTTAAGTTTAAATGTACTTGAATTATCTATTTTTTCTATACAACCAGAACTAAATTTTGCTGATTAAAAAATGGAATCCAAAAACAATTCTCAAGTTCACTGTAGAAGAAAGAAAGCTTTACAATTCTTATAGACTTGGACAATCTACTTCATTCAACGAAATCCATCAAGATTCAGATTCCAAATGGAAAAGCAAACGAGATTATTCTGCTGATGAAGACAGCTAAATCAACAAGTAAAGCTTACAGCTAAAGCAGAAAGAAATACCAAGAATTTTAAACTTAAAAATAGAAGAAATGATTGCTTTAAGTTCTTCTAGAGAATTAAACTGTCTACTTAAAACACTAAAATCAAGAAAAGAGTTCTAAAGAAATGAACAATATTCTAAAAATGGAAAATCAAACATGTTTTATTACACATGTAAACAGCTGACCAAAATCAGCAGTTGGAGAATAAAATCAAGAAAGAATTCTAAAATTTTTAGTATAGGAAATTTTTATAGCCAATTCCTATGTTTCACAATCTTCTACAATAATCGAAATCCAGCAAAAGTTTCCAAGCAGATGAATTCTTACTTTTTCAGTATTAGAGAACTCGAACAGATTCTGTCACATGGAAATACAGCTTATTCAAGCAACATCAAATTCAAAAATAAAAGACAAAATTCCAAAAACGATTCTCAACTTTGCAAAAGGACAACGCTTATCTCTAGGCCTTATAATCCCAAGCAATACACTCAAATATCAGAAATCCAGTACTGAATCTCAATGAAATAAAGTTTTCCCTAACAGAAAATCCAGATTCTTCTATAGTCACATACAGTTCCATTAAACAATAGCAGAACAAAGCATAAGAACTCTAAACTGAACAACAGGAAAAACGTATTCCAGTTCTTATAATCTTTGATAATTTAACTAAGCCAACAAAAAGTCCAATAAAGAATTTCAAAGAAGTAGATATTACTGTCAAGAAAAGAAAAACAGATTTATCTGCACAGGAGGATGGGTTAGTTATCTAGCATTAAAATACAATAGATGAACGTAATTGTAGAATTCACTGCATTGCGATAGAAGGAACGCGCGATTATTACCACAGGTAAAAACACACTAAAAAACTATTACAGGACAAAGCAAAATTGCAGATCAACACAGTTTGTCCCAGGAAGTCTAGCCTTCAAGAGAAGACACAAAAAGACTCTCAAAAAAGAAAGAAAAGTTAGTAGTACAGAAAAAAGGTAAAGAAAATATACTTATATATAATGCAAAAAAAAAATATTTTTATTGTTTCATGTTCTGTTATGCGTAAGAGGACATAAGTGTAAAAGCGTGGTTACTGATTTTACATGCATTTTTAATTACAAATATACAAAATTAAGATTTTTTAATATTTCTTAAAATATTCAATTATCTTATAACTGTTTTTTAATATTGTAAATTTTTGACTAAAACTTTCTGATTTATTTATTTCAGTATATGCTTTTATGTTCAAGGGTTCACAGTAGCTAAAAATTTAAAAAAATATCAAAAGGACAAAAAAAAATATTGAATTTTTAGGTCGATCATCCGGTTTGAAAATTTACGCTTGAAATTTCAGATCTGCATCCGGCTAGTTTTTAAAATACTTGAATTTTTTAGAGTATTGTGGGACACATAAAATCTAATCATAAACAAATTTCAAAATATGTAGTTTTACTGATTAAAATGTTTTCTGCTCCCTAAAGCTTTTTTTTTTCTATTCAAGATAGAATCTTGAAACTTTGTAGATATGTACTTTTATACAGAATTGTTATAATAAAACTTATAGGGCTATGCAGGGCATTCTATGGACCAGAATGGCCTGAAATTTGAACCATAGATATTAAACATTATGTGCTCGGGATAGATTAAATAAAAATTAGTTCAAAAGTCGTTGATAGATGACACTGCAATAGTTTAAAGAGGCCACAATAACATGAAATTTGGACATCAGATATACAAACTATGCTTTCGATGTCGTGGTGGCCGAGAAAAAAATGTTATGGTGCTATTGATTAAGAAATAAACAATAAAAATAGACATCACCAATACGTAACACTGATTAAACGTGACTTACATAAATAGAGAATGTTTGCAGCGTGGGCAGATAAAAGCCTGGTAAAAGTGTAAGTCAAAGATGACTGTATTCAGATTGCTGCTGTATCAAGCTATCACTAAAAGACAAAGCTTTTATTAGTGAGACTTTTTTACCAAAATAATCAGAACGCTCGGGCTTCTTTTGGAGCATTTCATCGGCTGCAGACATTACGCCAATAACACACACACAACGCTATGTGACTTGATAAAAAGGTTTGAAGGAACTGGGCTGCTTGGCAATTTATCAGGCTGAGGAAGACATGCTACAGACCCAACACGACTAGAAGATGGCACTTTGGAGATTCTGAAAGCATCTAGCCAATCTCCATAGGCTGTTGTTAGTCTATCAACTACTTCTAGCACTATCGATATGCCTTATTCAACTGTATGTAGGGTTGAAATGAATCCTGGGTTATTACCCTTATAAAATCCATAGTCATCTTGAACTGTCCAATGAGGATGTTGGAGCTTGAAAAACATTTGGGCTATAGTTCTTTGCAAGAATGGAAGTAAGACGTGCTGACTATTTACCATTCTTTGGACAACGGAGGAACAATTTCACTTAAATGGTCAAATGAAAACATACAACTTCAGCAAATGAGCAACAGAAAATCCACATGCTGTTTATCAAGTACCCATTGCACTCTGCAAAATTACAGTATAGTACGTTTCACGGCAACTTTCCTTCTCCGTTGTTTTTTGAACAAATGGCTCCTAAAACTTGCTCCGCCACAGGAAAAGGGTACCAAAATATGTTAAAGGCCTTTTTGACCCCTAACCTGCAGCAACGTAACTGGCTATAGGAAACAATTTTTATACAGGACAGTGTATCTCCTCATATTCATCGTGGTGTATAACTAGAGCCTTTGCAACCCGGAACTGCTGCAACCTAACTGGCTACAGGAAACAATTTTTATGCAGGATGATGTACCTTCTCCTTATCATCGTGTTGTGTAAAAGTTGTTACAGCAAACTTTCACTGAAGAACGTATTACCGGACTTTCTTCACCGCTCCCTTGATCACACCCTTTGCGGCTTCTGTATAAGGGAATGTGAATAGATCCGAGTATACCGAAAGCAAACTACAACCTTAAAGCATCTGAAAGAGTATATTATTCGGTTTTTTCGTAGAATTAACACGAACTTATAGTATTTTGCTGCAGAACACACTGCTTCGAGATTGGAAAGAGTAGTGGAAAAACACGGCAATCGTATAGAACATCTTCAGAGGATTTTGTAACTCTACAACGCTCCTTATTGACGATTTCCTATTCTACCTTTTTATTCAGTAAATTCAATTCTGTAAATTCAGTTTAATGCAGCACTGGATCTTATATATATGCATTACAATTTTCATGCTATTTTGGCCCAACGCTCTACTCAGCTCTCCAAAAATTTTAATTATAGAAACCCTATTTTATTTATATAATTACTATGAATTTAAGCCTGTGTGAGAGCTTTAGTTATTTTTAAAAAATTATCAAATTAATATTTATAGTTTTCTAGCTTTTTTTTTTCGGAAAGGAGGGATTCTAGGGAGTAAGAATTAGAATCCAGGAAAGAGTAAAACTTTCAAATACATGCTAATTTCTTTTCTCAAAAATCCAAAAAAATATAAATAATTTCAAGCAAATTTATTAAAAACTAAACATTTTATAAAAAGGTTTAAAAGTTTAATTTTTTTAAACATTTTTCAATAAATATATGTTGACTTTATTTTTCAGAATCATTCTAATAATAAACTGTGTAAACAATTTACTATCAACTTTCAATATTACAATTTCCATTATTTTTATTAATTTATTTATTGAATAAAAAGGTACTGTGTTCCTTTGAACAAGCTGTAGTTAAGTACACACACAAATATACACTAGTGTTGAACGCTTTAGAAAACACAAAACTTTTAAGCGGACATGATTGGAAAAAAAGTTTGTTGCGCTCCATACAATGAACATTCATTGCAGCAGAAGTGAAACACATGTTAATATAGGGATCAGGATGTCCATATGCGAGGTCATGGCACTCAAAGCACGACTGTCAGCGCTTTCTGGGAAGGTGGAAAAGGGCTTTGAAAAACATCCACTGTATACTCAATTATGTCCGGGGGTACAATATGGCTAGAGGAAACTATTAGGCCGATTTTGCATAATACCCAAGCCTTGTCAAGGGACATTTTATGACAAATATAGTCTCAAGAGTTCGAAAGCGACTGAAACGTGATTCTACCAGCATGGAAAGTCGTTCAAAACACAGGCAGAGCTCTCAGAAAGATTATTTACTGTCAACAAGAATAAAGGACGTCAGTATGTAGTCTCTATATCGCCCTGTAAGCGAAAAGAGGTCAATACTAGTCAGTAAGCAATATTGCTCTGAAATTGCGTACACAACAGCACGGCAAGTTTAGAGGCCACATTCCTCTTGAAATTTTACTCATGCAGCATCCTACTGACAGCTCCTCAACGGTGGTGTGGTTTAAACCGATATGAAGAACATAGACTGTGCATCTTATTTGAATTGCTTCATTAGAATCTTCAGTATCTTAAGCAATTCTCAACGCGTCACTTACTATGGACACTACTTTAGCCAACTAACCTCCAGGAAAGAGATTGTTACAATGATCCTGGCGTGCTCAATTGAAAAAGAACTTCTAGACATAAGTTGTCTGATTCTCAAACTTTCACATTAATCGATAATGTCACTAAGTGAATTTCCTCCCACATGCGTCTGTTCCGAGATGCAGACTTTGTGTTATCGGACCATATAACGCAAGGCGATGCATGACTCTTGCTTCGGAAGAACTGCTAAAAAGAGAAGATATTCATAAACTAAATGGTCAGAAATTTAAAATACCTCATTTAAATCCATCAGAAAAGACGTGAGAACACAGACTATTGCTAGGTTAAGAACAGGTCATTATATAGGAATGAAGATTGATGGGGATTGTAGAAGAACTTATAGGAATTGTGATAGCTATTCAGATACAAAGCTAACACCTGATTTTTGATTGTCCAGCTATTCTTGCTGCAGTACAAAAATTGGGGTCCCATTTTCATCAACAAACCTCTATGTGGATAATATTGAACAGATTGCCAGAACGTTCATCTGGGCCCATGATGCTATCTGATTTGCTCCCGTCATGGACTTCATCAAGGCATGAGAAGGTATGGGGCACCAATCGGCACGATTATATTCCCCAGAAAGAACACAACGACTGAAACAGATGCTCTGGGAGAAATGAGAAATCTTAAATCAAGATCTGTGCTGGATCCTTTGATGTTCTGTTCGCATGCATTTAATGTAAGTCGTATTTTTTAAAAAATAACACATCTGTGTTTATTGTTCTTTATATAGGGAGGACTATGATTATACCAACGCGACTTTTTCGATAAATCAACTTATATTTTATTCCATCTATTCAGAGTTTCGCATCTCCATGACTCGCAAAGAGAGTAGAACCAAAAAACACCTGGTCTATGGTTAAGCTGAACACACATTCGTATATTTGTGTGTGTGCTCCAAAAACGTGTTGTTAGATTCCATGTGTTATTTGCACATCCACCGTAAATATGTACAAAATTAAAAAAATATACAAAAATGACTTCAAATAATAATAAATTCAAAAAAAAAACATTCAAAACGAAAATGCCTTCTAAAATAAACATAGTCTTTAAGTGTGCGTGTATATGTTTTAACAATTGTTTGTCTTAGATTTACTAATGTTTCAGAATAAATTTACTCTTACACGTGTAAAAATACTATTTCTTCACAGACAAAAAAAAAGTCATAAAGCTGAGAATTCAATTTATATTAGATACAAAAAAAATTAACAACAAAATTACTCCTCTTATTTTTTTACTGTGTAAATGTGGGTGGGAGAGTGTATGAGTGACTGTGTGTATGCTTTTTTCTTTATACGCAAAATGCGTATTTTTTCATGTTTGTGTGTTTTGTGTGTATGTTTTTTTTATTGAGTGAATGGGGTGGGAGGATGGGAGAGTGTGTGAGTGAATGTGTGTATGTTTTTTTTTTGTACGTTAAAAGCGTATTTTTCATGTTTATATGTTTTTGGTGTCTTTTTTTTACTGTGAATGGGGTGGGAGCATGTGTGAGTGAAAGTGTCTTTTTTGTACGGAAAATGCGTATTTTTTATTTTTGTGTGTTTTTTGTGTAATTTTTTTTTGTGTGAATGGGGTGGGAGGGTGGGAGCGTGTGAGAGTGAATGTGTGTCTTTTTTTTGTACGCAAAATGCGTATTTTTTATGTTTGTGTCTTTTTGTGTCTTTTTTATTGTGTGAATGGGGTGGGAGGGTGGGAGCATGTGTGAGTGAATGTGTCTTTTTTTGTACGCAAAATGCGTATTTCTCATGTTTGTGTGTTTTTGTGTCTTTTTTTATTGTGTGAATGGGGTGGGAGGGTGGGAGCTTGTGTGAGTGAATGTGTTTTTTTTTGTACGCAAAATGCGTATTACTCATGTTTGTGTGTTTTTGTGTCTTTTTTTATTGTGTGAATGGGGTGGGTGGGAGCGTGTGTGAGTGAATGTGTGTGTCTTTTTTTTTGTACGCAAAATGCGTATTTCTCATGTTTGTGTGTTTTTGTGTCTTTTTTTATTGTGTGAATGGGGTGGGAGGGTGGGAGCGTGTGTGAGTGAATGTGTGTGTCTTTTTTTTTGTACGCAAAATGCGTATTTCTCATGTTTGTGTGTTTTTGTGTCTTTTTTTATTGTGTGAATGGGGTGGGAGGGTGGGAGGGTGTGTGAGTGAATGTGTTTTTTTTTTTGTACGCAAAATGCGTATTTCTCATGTTTGTGTCTTTTTGTGTCTTTTTTATTGTGTGAATGGGGTGGGAGGGTGGCAGCGTGTGTGAGTGAATGTGTGTGTTTTTTTTTGTACGCAAAATGCGTATTTCTCATGTTTGTGTGTTTTTGTGTCTTTTTTTATTATGTGAATGGGGTGGGAGGGCGGGAGCGTGTGAGAGTGAATGTGTGTGTCTTTTTTTTGTACGCAAAATGCGTATTTCTCATGTTTGTGTGTTTTTGTGTCTTTTTTTTCTATTGTGAGAATGGGGTGGGAGGGTGAGCGAGTGAATGTGTATATGTTTTTTTTTGTACGCACAGCGCGTATTTTTCATGTTTGTGTTTTTTATGTCTTTTTTTTATTGTGTGAATGGGGTGGGAGAGTGAATGTGTGTATGTTTTTTTTTACGCAAAATGCGTATTTTTCATGTTTGGGTGTTTTTGTGTCTTTTTTTTGTATTGTGTGAATGGTGTGGGAGGGTATTTTTTGAGTCTTTTTTTTTGTATTGTGTGAATGAGGTGGGAGGGTGGGCGAGTGGGAGTGTGGGCGAGTTTTTTTTCTTTTTGTACGCAAAGCGCATATTTTTCCTGTTTGTGTTTTTTTTTGTCTTTTTATTGTGTGAATGGGGTGGGAGGATGGAAGAGTATGTGAGAAAATGTGCGTGTGATTTTTTTGTGTGTGTGCACAATGCATATCTTTTCATGAAACACAAATTTGCTCAATTTTTCGTATTAATGTGTGTGTGTTTTTTTTTTTTTTTTTTTTTTTTGGTTTTCTAGAAAAAAATTGCAATGTGTTGTGAACATTTTTCAGTTTTTTCGACCATATGATTTTTTGATAGTTACATAAAATAAGTGATAATGTATGTCAATGCGTTTTCGTTTTGAATGCTGTTTAATGATTGTGCCAATATAATTTTTTACATCATAAGTTCATATTTTCCCCTTTGTTTTAGGGCTTTGTTATTATGGAAAAATGCATAAAATTTAAAATGTTTTGTCTTTAATTTCTTTTTACATTAAATTTTCTTTAAAGAAATCACTCTGTTAAATACTTGTAATTTTAAATATGCGTTAAGTGCATTATACAATGTGGAGCAAAGAAAAGTGGACCGGAGAATGGAGTTCCGGGTTACAAAGGTACACGGCAAAGGAAAAGAGATAGTTCGCTTATCTGCTTATAACAAATGTAGAAAATGGTCACCCATTCATTTCCTGATACCTTTGCATATGGTCAGTAAGTTTCGGAAACAGATCATTGCTCCTCAAAAATGCTCTGGTGCAGTTCTTGGAGACTATGAGGTTGTTGCGACACACCTTAAGCGGGGTTTCCCACAAAAAGTAATCGTGCATTGACTGATCAGGTAACTTTGGATGGCCACCCAGCGCCGGGACTGAACTGACCTCTGCTAACAACTCTGTCAGGTTTGAAGCTTGTGTAAATCTAAGCCATGGTTCGGTGGTATGTATGGGCAGTTGCACCATCTTGTTGGAAATAACTGTAGGTCTGTTCGTTTTCAGTTAATGCTTCCCCAAATAATCAACTCACTTTGACACAGCCCGTACTAAGATCTGAACCTCTTCCGATCACTTGGTGGGCGCGCACATTCCCCTCCAATACTTTCCATTCATCCGGGCCACTTTTATTAGCCCCACTCTAGAGAAGTACCCTATATAAGTTACCATGTTCTTTGATAGATTTATTTGTTTTGTATTTATGTGTACTACTATTTAATAAACGTATGTGTTTCTCTATTCTTGTTTGTTGTTGTTTTTCAAACATATACACGTTACTTTAATGTTACAAGGAATTAGTTTTCATAAAGCAAAAAAACAAAATAAAATATTCGAATTTGAAAATTTTATATGTTAGCGTTTTAGATTTGACTGCATAGAGCACAGTGGATCAAACATCTCCTATAGACTAAAATATGTTTCATTTTTAACAGAAAGATTATATCTTGGTGTTTTCGATTACATTTATTCAAAAATGCAACCCCGCTCATGAAAGTAATCTGTATGCATATGCAGATTACTTTCATGAGTAATGGATCGTGTATCAGGTGAGTTGGAGCTTCTCTCATTGGTTGCTGTGACATCGTAAAATATTCGAATTTGTATAATTTTAGATGTTTGGGGCGGGGTTGCATTTTGAATATGTAATCGAAAACACCGAGATATAGTCTTTCTGTTAAAAATGAAACATCTTTTGGTCTATAGGAGATGTTTGATCCCCTAAACCTCGCCCTTACGTACGCCATTGAGAGCAGTCATCTTGAAGTTGAATTACACATACTCCAGGGGAAAGCCAAAGAAACAGGCTCACGATCTCAAGTGAGTAATGGATCGTGTACCACGTGAGTTGGAGCTTTTCTCATTGGTTTCTGATCCCATTTCTTAGGTCCCTTTCATACGAGTCAACTTGAGCCGGCCCAAACAGAATGAGCAGGTAATCGAGAACTAGTTTTGAATAGAAATCTCCTGAGTTCCTTCATACGTGATCAACAGGTCCTCTCAGCTTTGCTACTTCTTCAAGCACTCGAAAACTACGTCCTCTCTCAAGTTGATTCAACTAAAAAGAATATTGGTGGAGCTACTCTATTCACACGTGGCTATTTGTATATTGAAAATGGAGAAAGAATGTTAATGCTTCTCCCGGCTCATACATTGTACCGATGAGATTGTGAACTTCATTACGATACTCCCTTTTTCAGTCAGCTTTGTTTCCACAAGTGAAATTAATTATCTTTTTAATCACACTAGAGGAGTAGTGACAGAAATTTAAGAACATTATTAAGTTAATGTTTGTATTAATTATTTTTATTGAACCTGGAGCTAATAATGGATTTCTTATATTTAATAGTTTGTGCTTAAGTTACAAAAAAAAGCGTTTTACGATTAAGTCTTCCGTTAATCAACTTTTTGAGATGTCATAATTACTCACTAGCCCAAAATTGCTTCGTGTAAAACCGGCCTTAAGACTCTTACCAACCAGCCATTTTTTGAATTCACTTTCCTTTTCACACTAAAAGTGTAATGACAGGAAATGAGTTGATTGGCACAAAGTTGCCTCGAGTGAAACCAGCCTAAGACTCCTGCCAACCAGCCATTTTGAATTTTCCCACTAGAGGTATGGTGACAGGAAACGAGTTGACTGGAACAAAGTTGCCTCGAGTGAAACCAGCCTAAGACTCTTCCAACCAGCCATTTTGAATTTTCACACTAGAGGTGTGGTGACAGGAAATGAGTTGACTAGAAAAAGTTGCCTCGAGTGAAACCAGCTAAGACTCCTGCCAACCAGCCATTTTGAATTTTCATACTAGAGGTGTGGTGACAGGAAATGAGTTGACTGGAATAAAGTTGCCTCGAGTGAAACCGGCCGAAGACTCCTGCAAACCAGCCATTTTGAATTCTCTCCTCTCTTCACACTAGAGGTGTACTGACAGAAGGTTTGTTTTAACATAGGTTTCGCGTTAAACGTATTTCAATGTGTATTGATTGTCAATGTCACAGTCTGAAGAAACATGAGACCCATTACCGAAAGGTCACATAAATTTCAACTAAGATCAAGCAGCAAGGATGATACCGACGGTAAACCCACTCTCATACTTCCACACCACACTAGAATATGTTCTGTCTTTTTTTATATCTATGAAATTGTATATTACATCTTGATGACTTTACTGAATGTAAAAATATCTTAATATGTATGTCTTTCGCTGGTTTTTAAATAGTCTTTGAAAAGTTATTTAAGTTTTGCATTATCCTAAATCTTTGAAAAAGATTTATTTGAATTATTTTATCAAAGCCTTATTCACAAGTAAAAACTGCTGTTAATTCACACAAAAAAATTAAATTTTTAAAAATATCGTTTTATCTTTTACTTTAAAACTTTAAAATTTATAAAAATTGTAATTTTAACAAAAAATATGTATTACTTTATATTTAGTAACATATAATAATAACATAATTGCATAATTTATTAACTACGCTAGAAATTCATATTATTTGCGAAAGGAATAAGCATCTTCATTCATAAATAATGAATCCATTTTTGTACTTCTTTTAAGATTACTCATTTCCAAACTAACTAACAAAACCCAAAATCTAATAAACAATTATAATAAATAAGAAATTTTAACAAAAGCAAAAGAAATTTTATTTGCATAACTAGAGTTCCACGTAACTAAGAATTCACATCTTCATAAACAAAACACATTTTTCTTTTAAAAATTTACATCATATTAACTTTATTTCGAGTCAAAAATGTTTCAAAATTATCGTGACTTCGAAATGTAGTAAAATGTGACAAATCTAGAAATCTAGCTTCCAGGAAGATATAAATAAAGTAAAAAAGGGACTAAATTTAGCTGATACCCCCAAAACAAAACGAAAAACAAGGGTACATTCGAGAATTGTTTTTTTAAGCAAAAAATGTATCTAGTTTAACATATATACACAAGATCAACTCAAGAGAGGGGATATGCAAAGTAAAACAAAGATTCAATTTCATTTCTCTTCAAAAACGTTACATTTCTGTTCCTTCAATTTACTGAAATAAAACAAAAACGGATTGGTTTCAACTTCCCATGCAGAAGAGAAGAAAATACAAGAGTTAACTTTTTTTTCATTTTACCTTATCATCTTATCTTTTGCTATTTTTGAGTTATTTGACTTCTTTTAAAATGAAAGAATGAAGAAAACACTATTGTATACTGCATAACATTTCTTGCCTGAAGAATTGAAATTTCGGGATGCCATTTCAAGGCATTGTTCGCTTTGCTTATTTTTCCCGCCATTTAGGAAAAATCGAGAATTGCGCTGAAAGAAAAAAATATGGAAAAATAATGTTCGGGAAAGAAAAGTTTATGATGAATTTATATCATTTAATGTTTTTAATCGAGTCATATTAAAGTGAAAATTGTTTTCTCTTCCGAATTATATTCAGATATGAGGCAACGTTATGTAAAGGAATCTCAGAAAAAAATTAAGAGAAAACAGGCGCGAAAAAAATTGCTACACATCTATTTTCCACTTCATGAACTAAAATTTTATCTCAGCCCTGTTTTGACTCATTGATGCAAGCATTTTAATTTCAATGCAATAATATAAAATGGTTGATGCAAGTTTTTTATTTAATTTGAACAAGGAACTAATTAAGACCGCTTAAGGTTTCATCTCCTCCATTTTAAAATTTAATTCCTCTATTTTAGCATTGGAATTTGAGCACACCCGCCAGAAACAAAAATTTTGACAGTGGGTGAAAAATAAAAATCAACAAAAATATCATTATTCTACAATTATCAAATTTTATTTAATTTCAAGCTTATGTGTGGGGGATATGCGCAATAAATCCCTTTACATTTCATCCTGAATAACTTTTTTCCATTTTTAATGGTCCTTTCCTTCAGGACTTGCGCTTAAATATTTAACCAGCTTACCCACATAACCGGGATTTAATCGTAATCGTATCTTGAAAGTTAACAGCTTGCATCTTTTAAAAGTAAGAGTGCATCAAAAACTATCAAATGATAGCGTTCCACCAATCATAGCCTACGTAAGAGGAAGTCACACGGTATTGCCGCCTCATTTTATATCCAGAACTATTTATCTTTTTCCCTTTTTGTCTTTGTCTTAAATATGTGAACGTCACTGCTGCTTTTTGTGATTATGTTAATCGCCGTAGTTACGTGTTTGTTTTGATTAATACCTAAATGAAAAATAAAAAATTATTATCTCTAACTAAAGGATGCCTCGTCAATACATCACTACAGTAACTACCACCTGGATAATGAAAGAAATAAAATCCCTCCCCACCGACCATAATCATATATATAATATATATATAATATATATATATATATAATATATTATATATATATACTAGTATATCCGTTATTTGTACGGGTGAATTAAAATTAAAACAATAGAGATTGAAAAAAGTAAAGCAATTTTTGATGAGTTAATTTTAAGTAAATTGCAAATTAAACAAAAATAATTATGTAGCATATTTCTGATCAACAAAAGATCTTTTTTTGTCAAATTTTAAGTTTGTAGGTCTAATAGTTTAAAAAAGAGATTTTGTTTTATTTATAACACCCTCGTAACACCCATGTGGGTCGACTTTTGAAAACCCCTTTCTTAGCTGATCTCTGCTCAGCAAAAGTAGCATGAATTCCAAATTTCTAGATTGTATGTTTAATTATTCAAAAAAGGAAAAAGGAATTTTCAAAGGAATTCAAAAAGGAATATTTTTTCCCTTTCTTAGCGGATTTTTTCTCCATGAAAGGAACATGCCTGCTAAATTTCAAGTCTGTAAGTCTAATATTTCGAAAAGGGTATTCTCTTTTTTTTTCTGTGACCCCCCTTTAAGCCCTCAAAACCTTCTTGGTGGTCAATTCTTACAAAAGCCTCTTTTGTAGCTGTTCTCTATTCCATGAAAGGAATATACCTGCTAAATTTCAAATCTGTGGTTTTTATGGTTAAAAGGAATGTTTTTCTTTAGCGACCCTTTTCACCTTGCGATAACCTTCCTTTGGCAGTCAGTGTCGATTTTCACAAAACCCTTTCTTAATGGATCTCTTGCTCCATGAAAGGAACATGCGTGCTAAATTTCAAGTCCGTAGATCAAATTGCTCAAAAACGGGAATATTTATCTTTAACGCCCCTTTAACCCCTCGCGATCCTTCCCCTTGGGAATCTATTTTTGCAAAACCTTTTTTTTATAGTTGATCTCTACTTCACATGTGAAAGAAACATGACTACCAAATTTCAAGTCAGTAGATCTAATAGCTCAAAAACAGGATTATTTTTCTCTAACGCCACTTAACCCCTCTAACACCCCTCGGGGCAAGATTTCGCAAAATTCTTTCGGAGAGGATATCTACTCCATGAAAGGAACACACCTACTGAATTTAAGACTGTAGATCAAATACTTCCAGCGAAATCGCGATGAGTGAGTGAGTGAATGAATAACTGAGTGAGTCGCTTTTATATAGAGATATTTTCAGATAAATATAGATATTTTTTATTGTAGATTTTCTATTTAGATCCGTAAGTACAAATGTTTTTGTTCTGTAAACACTTACTGTTGAAAATTAGATTATGTTTCAAGCATGCGTCAAAACTTTTCGGACCTATTTTATTGCATTTTGTGAGTCTTTTCAGGAATTTTTTTTTTCGGTAAATCATCGTGTGTGCACTGTAAAATTCCCTTCAATTTCTTTTTTAAAAAATTGTTTTTAAAAAATTTTAGTTAACTCTTCTGCGTGTTAATCATTTTCTAAAGACATATTATCAATCATATTTTAATATTATGAAATCTTTCACTAATGATAATAGAAATTTTGAAATATTTTATCCGATATTTCTGTTGGTGCATAAGATTCCTAACTCATTTATTCAATTATAAAAATCTATATTATAAAACTAAGAAATTGGAACATTTTCATTATTAATTTTAACGCAAAAAAGAACTTCTAAACTTTCACTAAAATGTACTAAATAAATCTAAAACCCACAAAAAAACATTCCCATATCTTCTTTTTTTTTAAAAAAAAGTTGTCGCGCAAGAAGTCGGATACCCTTAAGTAAATATAAATCAAATCAAAATCTGAATTTCAAATTTCCAGCAAGTGATAGAAATACGCCTTTCTTTTATAAAATTATCTTTTTTGCAAACGATATTTAATTTATGTCAAATATATATCGACGGCGAAAAAAATTTATGAACTCTTTATTAATCTTTGTTATAAAACAATTGAGTTTTCGAAGTTACTTTTGAAAATACAAACTCGATTTTTTGACATAAACTTGAAAAAGAATAAAACAAATCACGTAAGAGAATTCCTAGATTTTAAGACGATAAATAATATTTAGGGAAAGGAAAGATCGTGAACGTTATTTTTGCACTGACAAAATATATCAGAGGAGTAATTAATAAATTAAATTTTTATTAATGATAAGAATATATATGGATTAAACAAAATTGTCCATCTTACTAAAATACTTCAGCGAAAGAAATTTATTTTGATAAACTATAAAGCACAAGGAACTTTAACTTCCACGTGAAAAAACAACCTGGAACTTTAAATATATATTCCAATATACACGATTCAATATATACAGTGAAAATCGTTTAACACGAAACTGAGAGGACTGAAATGTTTTTTCGTGTTAAAAGAATTTAATCTTAAACAATATTGCATATATATATATATATATATATATATATATATAGTATCGTAAAATGAAAAAATTCATCGCATAATAAAATTGATAATACAAAATTATACCACTAACAAAGCTAGAACATTTAAACCAGATTTCAAGAAAAACAACTTTAAAAAATGATGGAAAAGTATATTGTACAAGAATTAACTAAGCATATGTATAGCATGAAACAGAATATATATATATATATATTACAAAAATATACAAAAAATATAGTTATATACCTAAGATAACTATAGACATGAAAGAATAGATTTAGCCACAGAAATACTAAAGCAAACTCCTAGCCTTAGGAACTAGGAATGCAGGTTTAAACAATGTTTTTCGGCCAGCCAACCTTCACCTGAATTTGCCAATACTCTGGGCCATAGGGAAAGCAATAAATTTCTAGAGAACTTTAACTATCATTACAGATAAAACCACAATCTATTAATGTAATACGATAATATTATAGCCTGTAATAATTACTAAAATATTTAAAATCAAAGTTAAACTATTAGAAGACTTACCACGTGAAACATATTCGCCGGCTATGGACAATAACAGTATCGCATATAATTATTAAGCTTTGATAAAGTAGCACTTTAATACTATATATACACACTTGAAAACTCTATATTTTCTTTTAAAATTTTTGAAAATAAAAGTACCATCCAGACATATACAATTAATTTTTAATAAAATATAATATTATTAAATTACTTAGATAGAGGCGCCATCTATCTATAAACTGTACTACTAATAACTTTTTTTATTGAACTGTTAGGTAACTTTTTATAAATTTAGGAGAGTAACTGTGTTCCATGTAATGTTTAATAAAGTTGTACAAGAATTAACTAAGCGTATGTATAGCATGAAACAGAATATATATATATATATATTATGTTTATTAGGGTACATTTTACTTGCATAAATATGTATATAAGCATGTATTTAATAAAAATCAATAAAAAAAACATTCACAAGAACTTCATGAAATTTAATACAAAATTTTCACATTTTTAACACCCTTTCATAAGCTTCAATTGAATGTAACGGAATCTTTGAACACAATTTTTACCCACTAGTAAAGGTGAGATTAATTGAAATTTTGCTCACTTGTCCAGGACCGATGACAATACAAAAATTTAATAATTCTGTTCCATTGTCCTGATCAGGATTAACGATTTATTATTTTCAGATCCCATCCCGCATCTGGCAATTAATTTCAGATCCGAATTCCAAATTTGATGACAAAAAATTAAGTTCGAACTTAGTTCAATTAACTATAAAAAAGTGTTTTTTAGTTGTTGTTTTTAAATCCTAATTTATTTGAGAAACAAAACTTTTATTGAGTTTTTGGGACACAATCTAATGTTTTTTCTTAGAATTGTCTTTTGCAGCATCAAATTGTTTGATGTCGTTCATTTTGCTGTTCATCTTACCAGTGGAATGTGAGTCTAAATAACTGCGCATGTTTTCATGACGTTCCTCATTTAGGATGGTGTGGTATCAGGAGCTGCATAATTCATTTCATTTTCTTGTTGGAATCTCCATCAATGATATTTTTTGAGCTTTGAACGAACTCCAAAATGCCTTTGTCTGCCATAATTGGGACTGTACGCGCACATTATCATCCTCTACTGAAAAGAATTCTTCCGATAATGCAATAGGACAGTCTAATCCTGCTGGTGTGTTTTCTGTATTTTGTTCATTCCCCTTTTCGTGTTAAACGTTTTTCGTTTCGTGTTAAGAGAAAAATACATGAAAATGCACAGTAGTTTGTCAAAACCGATATTTCGTCTTAAGCGTTTTCACGTTAAGAGTATTTCACTGTATATTTTCTTAGTTTTAAAAACTATATTTTATAATATTTCTGCAGCATGACGCCGAAAAATACTGCTTCTTAGTATTTTATAAGAATCCAATCTAAAGTTTATTATGAGTTTATTTATAAATATATAGCGGTTTTTATCGCTTTAATTAAAGTTAAGAATGACAAAAAAAAATTCATGAAAAAAAGGAATACCAACAATGTTAGTCAAAACATTACCATTTCTGAAATATTTCTGAAAAGACGTAGGGTACATGAAGATACCATATTAAGTTGATTTTCTAAAAGAATGAAGAATACAATATTTATAATTGATTGATAATTTAATTTTCAACTTTGTGGAAAAAAATATACGACTTTTCGCACATAGTTAACCCCTTAACTGGTTTACCCGTACAGCATACGGGCTACCGAATTGCCGGTCACAACCTGTTTGCCCGTACGCTGTATTGGCACTGATATTTTCCTCTTTATATCTTTTATTTGCAAATATGGTGCCGTGGGTAGCCTAGTGGTTAGAGCATCGGACTCCAGACCAGAAGGCCCGGGTTCGATGCCCGATGCCACCAAATGCCCACCGAGTACAAATCGGAGAACGTGCTCGTTAAATCTGTGGGTCCGAACGGTGTCGCCACCTATCGTGTTGCGTGAGCAAAATCGCACTGTCACCCTCTTGGGGGGGGAGGCTCAAAGCTTAGGCTAACGACAGGCGTAAAATTCTAGCCTTTAGCCGCGATGAATTTCGTGGACTTTGATCTGATGTAACTGTCAATCAGGTGGCATAAGCAGCAACAACATTTGCAAATAATTTTAATTCTTACAATGAGAATTTTACTTCTAGTGTTTTTATGAAATGCGCTTTGTCCTTGGTACTGAAATACTTCTCATCCGGGTTTTCTTTGTGATGAAGGACGAAAATTTACTTAGAAACGGGAATTCTGATTCTTGAAAATATTCGATAAAGAACAGGTATTATCAAGGAATTGCGCAATTTGTTGCTTGAGAAGAAATGATAGCGTAAAAGTATTCTAAAAAAGTCGATATTGTCTCTATCGCCTTTGTACATAAGACATAGTTTTACAAACACACCATGCTTTAAATTGTGTATACATACAAGCACAAAATTCTCAAATGTTTGAAAAAAAGTATCGACATGATCTTTTTTTTTTTGTACATATGAGAGACATTTTTTAAAGATATATGAAACACTCCTCATGTTAAGCAGAGTTATACATATAAAAAGCAAACATATAAGGGGTTTTGTGTTCCACAATTATGAAATAAAAAATGTTAAGTCCTTAAAATTGAAAATTAAAACAAAACTCTTCTATTTTCGCATTGTGTTAAATATTTTGCTTAGTTATATGCAATAAAAAATGTACCTTTTCTTAAAATATTTTAGGCAAAAAACTTATCACATAAGAGGTTAACAATTAAATAAAAAAGGAAAACATATGCTGATTCATCGTTTCGAAGATTTTCCATAGTCAAAAAAAAGTTTCGTTGATTGTTTTAGATTTCGATATTAATTCCCCCCCCCCCAAAGTACAGAAAATGTTCCAGGACAAATCTTGGGGTCGGAAATTGAGGAGTTTTCAATGAGCCATCTATTAGCCTATAAAAAGGGAAATATTACGAATCATTTGTGGGGAAGTTTAGTTATTCTTTACTATACTTCACAGCTCACAAATAATTTTTTCCAAATATCTCTTAAAACCAATGATCGCATTCAAATGAATTTTAGAAAAATGTTTATTTATATAACATTATGTACCAAGTCCACCAAAATATTAGATACTACATTGTAAAAATATTTGTTTTTTTTAATAAATTAACCATGTTAATTATATTAATAAACTGATCTATTGATACCATTTAATTTTCTTTGGCGATTAACAATTATATCAGTTTTATCCAACTGCGGAGTTACTTCAAAAGGTTTTTAACAAAACGAAATTTATGGGGCTTGTCTTTAGAATAAGATCACAAAGATTACATCCCTCCTCTAGTACGTTAAAACTGTTGAAATTAGGTTACCAAGTGAAAAGCTTCATAGAATAAAGAAAACTTCTATATTTTGCTAGTCATCATATGCATACATATATGTACAAGAAGCATGTGTGTATATATGTGAGTAAGATAATATTTAATTTTAAAATAAAGAGTGAAATAATTAAAGTCCCAATTTTAAATTGCTATAAAAAAGAGCCACTGGCCGAAATAACTTCCAATTTAAACTGAAGGTACTTGAAGAAATGGGAAACAGCATGGCATAAGAAAAAGTTCCAAAGTGTTCTGTATGCAGCATAATAAAAGTAGATTCACCTACAAGTGAAATTTTGAATAGAATTACGACGCCACTTAACCAACTATACGGTTCAATGTGCATGATTGATTATTTGGTTAATCGGTTTTTAAGCCCCTTAAAAGGTTGAAATTTTACCCAACATGTTCCAAAAAAGGCACATTTTTATTGCATATAACTAAGCATGTGCGAAAGGAAGAATTTTATTTTAATTTTCAATTCTAAAGTTTTCACACTATATTTTATTTTATAATTGTGGGACTAAGAAAACGCTATATGTTTGCTTTTTAAAAGTACACTGCATGCTGTGAAAAATGTTTCATATATCTTAGAAGAATTTCTCTCACACTTTCAAAGAAATGCAGTCATGTCCACACCTTTACCAAATGGTTGTGTGCGTGCGTGCGTGTCCATTGAAGCATGGTGTAATACTTATTCTTACATTGCAATGGATGCAGAGATTATATCAGTATTTTTTGGATTATCTTTCTAATTTCATTTCTTCTCAAGCAACAAATTACACATTGCCTAGCCAATCCCTGTTATTTATCGAATATTTTCAAGAATCTAAATCAATGAAAAATTTTCGCCTTCACCACAAAGAAAATCCCGAATGAGAAGTATGTCAGCACCATAGACAAACTGCATCTCTCTTAAAAACACTAGCACTAAAAAATTTTCTATAAGAATTAAAAATATGTGAAAATCTAAGATAGGAAGAAAAAGTATCAGTTCCCGTAAAGCGTACGGAAAAACCGGTTGTTTCAAGCATTCGGTAGACCGTATGGTGTACGGGGAAACCATTTAAGAGGTTAATTGTCCTTGATATACTTTGGAATTTTTTTCCCTTTATGTCATACTGTTTCCCCCTTCTTCAAGTAAATTCAGTTCATATTTGAAGTCCTAACCAATAGTTCTTTTTTACAGCATTTTAAAGGGGGAAACTCCAATTATAATCACCCTGTGTAGACGTTAGAATTAGGCTTAGCAACTCTTTTAAAAATACAGTAATTAAGCAATGATTTTACTGTATTGCTCAGATCTATAACTCGAGTTAAGTTCTTAACTTGAAAACAATGAAAAAACGTTCGATAATAAAAAAAGAACTTTCATATCTCTTTGAATATAAAATTAAAACTTCAAACTAATTAAATCGAAAAAAACTCTTAAAATTTACTACTTTAGGTCGTACTTGAACACACGTTTCTCACTTTTTCATTATAAAATGCACATTAAAATACATTCTTTATCGAAACACTATAGATTCCACTTATATATTCTTTCAGATCTAAGTACACATATTAACACTCTAAATACAGTACTGCACGTTTAAATCTGACTTCAGCATAAACTTCGGCCTTCAAAAAGACTTTTCTCTGGGGACTTGAAAAATCATCTTTTAAAACCCTCTTCGTACCACGTTATTAACATCTAGCACCCGAAGACTTTTCAGAATGTGAAGCAGCACCCCATTAGGCAAAAGCCATTCATTAAATCGAGATAAGGGTATTAATTCAATTTTCAGCCTTTTCAAAACGTCATCCCTCAGAGCTTTCTTTTATTGAAACTTGGCTTCCACCCGTGTAATTAGCAGCGAACAGGCAATTAGTAATGCTCGTTCATATTTGAGGGGTACGCCCACTCCTAAGGTACAATTACTACAGACTCTACCAGTACTGTAAGTGTTTCAATATCTCCCTTTCTAGCCAAATTCATAAGGGACTTTATTTAACACGATATAGTTTGTAAAAAAAGTTTTAAAAAAAAGAAAATTCGTTTGTTTGAGATGTGCTGAAATTTTGTTGAGTGCATTGTGTTTATGTCAACATTCGTACCTGTTTATACAACCACTGGAATTAATTTATATATTATAGAAATGGAGATTTTTGATTTGTTTTTTACTCCCCATTCCTGAAATTATTTTACTTCTATTATAGTAATTTGTGTGTACATTTTAAGGATTTAAAAAATATTTTTAAGAAGTGCTTTTTTTAAATTTGAAGAAAGAAATCTTTAATTTTTTTACTCACAGATGCATTTCAGTGTACTTAAATATATATATATAACCCAGAATTTGTGTAGATAAACTAATGTTCCGAAAGATTATTACTCAATTTGAATTTCTGTATGGATTAATTTTGTTGGGAATCTGTCAAGAAGAAAAGGAAAAACATGTGTAAAAAAATGCTTTAAAAAAAGCCACAATTTGCCATAAAAAATGCACATCCCACTATCGTAAGAAATTTTAACAATATTGACTTCGATTTTAAGTTGTCCAAAATTTAGGTTGTATTTGTGTTGCAAATTTAAACTTGAGTAATCACGCTACAGCTTCCATTTGTTTGAACAATTAAAATAGTCACGTCAGTGCATTGAGGACAAAATATAATTTTCACTTCTCTGTTATTTATTTTTAGAAGTATCAGTTTATAAAACAAGTCAAAGCGGGTATTTTCAATTATTACACTTTATCTTTGAATTGAAGTTATAAGACTCAGCTCCTGCCGTATTTTATTTTATCTCTACAAACTACAATACCAGAAATAGTTAATGTTAAACCAGCAAATGAGAGAGAGATTTTATTTTAGAAATTGTTATATACACTGGTGTGCAAAAATTAAGGACGAAGTTGAAAAATTAGCATATCAGCTGAACGAAGAGGCAGAGCGGACAGAAAGACCAATCAGGAGATTAAGTGAGGTGATGTACGGTAGCACATGCGCAGATATACAGGTAGACGTAATGGGGGAGTGTCTGAGTAGTAAAGCATGTTGTCGGTGTAAGATTAGTATTTCTGGCAAAGAGATTGCACACCGTATAGCAGTTAAAATCACACCGAGTTGCTGCCTCAGCGAGAAATGGCGAATAATCAATCTGTTAGACGACATCTGGATGCTTTTACCCGAGGTCGAATCATTGGGAAGTTGGAGGAAGGTCGCAGCGTGACAAGTGTGGCTGCAGAGTTCGGAATTGCTCACAGCAGCGTTTCACGACTTTGGAGACAATTTCAAACTACAGGAACAGCTATCCGGGGGTTCAGTAGTGGTCGTCCACGAGGAACCACACCCGCAGATGACCGGTATATTGCCTTACAGGCCAGAAGAAACAGGCGGCAGACAGCGGGAGAAATCACTAGACACACGACACAGGTGACTGGATGACCGATATCGCATTTTACCGTGGCCAGAAGACTGCATGGTGGTCTGTTTGCACGACGCCCTGTACGGTGTGTACCTCTAACGCCTGCCCATCGGAGAAGGCGTTCTCTGTGGTGCCGGGAACACCGGAATAGGAGAGACAATGAATGGGGGACGAGTACTCTTTACAGATGAGAGCAGATTCAGTCTGAGTAGCGATTCTCATCGCATACTCATCTGGAGAGAGCGGGGAAGCCGCAATCATCCCTCGAACATCATTGAAAGGGACAGGTATGGAGGTGGCGGTGTTCTCGTTTGGGGAGGCATCATGCTTGGTAGTCGTACAGACCTTCACATCTTCGACGCAGGTTCAGTCAACGGGACCCGTTATTGTAACGAGATTCTTCTTCCATATGTACGTCTTTTTAGAGGCGCTATGGGTCCGCAATTCCTTTTCATGGACGACAATGCACCATGTTATCGCACAGTAGCTGCCGAACAGCTCTTAGACAGTGAGGATATTGAACGTATGGATTGGCCGGCACGATCTCCGGATCTCAATCGCATCGAGCATGTATGGGATTTTCTAGGCAGACGCTTGGCAGCTCGTACCTTACCACCAGTAACGATTCCGGAGCTACGATTGGCGCTGCAAGACGAATGGGCAGCAATGCCTCAACAACTCATTGACACCCTCATTCTCAGGATGTGCAGACGCTGTGAAACCTGCCTAGCAGTCAGGGGAGATCGTATCCCCTACTAAAGACCGGATATTTCTTGCTGGACACCCATCACAGGGATGTTTCGGCCTTCAGTCGCATTGCGCTCCAAGCTACTTTTTCAATAAAGCTTCTTTTTATCCCTCTGATTTCTCGTTTAGTAAGTGTTGCTTACATTACTCATGTCCTTACGTATTGGGGATCTTACGGTAGTGTTGATTTGGAATGCTTTTGTACAAAGTTATATTGAAAAAACCGTCTCGTCCTTAATTTTTGCACACCAGTGTATATAATGTACGGTTAGTACTTACGTATTATATAACATTGACCACAATATCATCAAATCAAAGAAACATCGCCAAATTAAAAGACGTCACTAAATGCTGTCAAACAAGATTATTATGTTTTTTCAGACATGGGAACGGTTTTCCACTGTTGGCTGCATATCGCGGTAGTTACGAATTTTTTGTTTGACGAATTGACCCACGGTAAAATACGTTATTAAACGGTTTTTAAAAAAAAGTAAATTAATCTAACACCTGATATTTAGAGCAAGGGATAATTAATTGTAAATTCCAACACCCGATTTGCACGACTCATCTAATCTTATCAAAGAATGTAGTGAAAACATAACAGTAACTCAGGTCTACGATAGAAAGAGTACAAGGTTCACCTTTATGTATTTTTTGGTGCTAATTTCAAAAATAATAATGAAAATTTTCTATCACGTCACGTTTTCATGAAAAATTTAATTTTATTAAGATTTTGATGAGTATTTACCAAAACCTTTTTTCCACTTTCAATTTCTTTCCTCCGTGGCTGATCATCATTCAATAGGGGTGAAACAGGCAGAATACCACTCTGTGACACCTTTCCGTTGCAATCTTTCTCTACCAATGGCTTCGCCACAAGTTCAAGGCTCCGATACCGAATATAAACTCTCAGGAGCCAAGTCACCTCAGACCTTCTATCAGGTTGAACTTAATTATCTGAATAGAGATCTGGGCCTTTAGAAAAAGGCAGTTGAATTGTTGGGGCTCCAGATTGAAAAAATAACTTATTGATGAAAGGAACGTCTTTTTACTTGTACGGGAATTGAAAAAAAAAGACTTTGTTAGAGGAATACTTTGAGGAACACAAGAACTTGGTCTGGTGTTCAGATGTTCCCGGACTGAAGAGCAAATTTAATATCATCTACAATATATAAAAATAAGTGGAGGTAGTTCATAGATTTATCAAAAAGTAGTCTTAAGGTATCCGACTGGTTGCGAAAACTTTTTTTTAAAAAAAAAATAAAACTAAGTGGATTTTTTTGTTGTTTTTAGATTTTTTTAGTATATTTTAAGAAAAATATGCTAAAATTAAGAAGACCAAAAGAAATTATTATCACTAAAATGGGAAAAAATGGGTAAACATTTACAAAAAATAACGTAAACGCGGCCCGTTCTATACCAAAGGTTTATGGACAAATTTTCAATTTTTTAATTCTGATGTGTTGCTATGTTATTCATTGTCAAAATGACCTTCAGGACAAGAGATATTTTAGTTTTTACAAAAACTAAAGCACTTTATCTCAGTTATCCTATGAAATTGCTTAAAAAACAGTGATTATATTCACATAAGGGAGTGTAAATTTTGTAATAAATTAGCGATTGATAAATCTGAAGGTTAAAACACTTCTACTATTATACAAAACATACACAAAATATTTCAGTTAATTTTTTGTCAAAACTTTTTGAGCAATCGTTGTCCCCGTTTGATTATTTTCAAAAAAATCACATTTCGAGTAAAACGCGTTTTTAGGTATGACATCTTGCTTAAAGTAATGGCATTTGTGCTTTTACTAAAGTACTTGTGGTTTTTGTTTTAAGGAACGGAAAATAATAAACTTGGTATTTTATAAAGCTAATAAGACGGCCTACAAAATAAAATCATTAAATAATTTGTCAATTTTGGGCAAAATTCACAATTTTAGGGTAGTCGGATACCTTAAAAAACTGTGTTTATTCATCACGGAAGCTAGTATGCATTTGTACCAGTGGAACATTCGGTGCATTTAAAGGAACACTATGAAAACCTGACTCTCGTCCTCAAATAAAATAGCATATGCTGACCCTGGTTGGACCAGTTGCGGGGATCTGAAAGTTATTTTCATGATTCTAGGTCAACAGGGCAAATGTACATATAGTTCCCATGTTTCATTTGTGAGCGTGGTAGCCATGGTTACACTCAACACTGGATCAAAACATAATGGTCGAAAAGAAAATCTCAAACCAGGCACCAAGAATGCGATTCTGAACAGCTTAGTTGAGTCGAACAATTTATTGTTAAACCCCTCTGCATATAAAATTATGTGAAATGAAGCAGTTCCAGAAGATAGTAATTGTTTCCCTTGCAAAAATTTTCCTGATTTACCCAAAGCCAATTTGAGAAAGAGTGGATCTTTGTTGGTCCAGATAGCCGCAAACTTATGAAGGATAAATAATTTGAAACTTCAATTACAACAAAGGAAACACAAGCTTGGGTTGGTTGGATCAAAATACATTTCCTTCACTTACCTGTGGACTTTTCTCCTTAAAATTTAGGACAGTTCAGCGAAGAACAGGGGAAAAGGTTCCACCAAAACATCAAAGACAAGGAGCACAAATATCAAAGAAAAGGAAACAAAACATCCTACTAGTTGGATGTTAACGCGAGATAGGCTTGGGATGGAAACAAAAAAAGAACGTCAAAAAGAAGTTTCAAAAGAAAAAAAAGAGTACGTATTTAAACAGAAACTTTATTTTGTTTTACTTTTTGAGGAGTTTAAAATTTGTTTCAAATTTTCATGCAAACCTGTATAACATTTCCGGTCTTGGTCAATCGTTTATTTTACATAAATTACCTTAATAAAAGCTAATTAACATAGTATACTGAGGATTTTTCTAGAAACTGTATCATAAATGGACATAAGCGTTTAAACTTCGAGGAAACCACTTGTTTTTTTTCTCTCAACCAAAAGCAACTCGTGAGATCTGGCGACAGCGATTTACATTCATTTACAGAAACATCAATTTGCCTCATCAAGAATAGATATTTACATACAATTAACTGGATAAAAACTGCTGGTGCTAGATGATACATACTAAATTGTTTGAGAAAATTCCTTTTCAGCTAAAGTATTAGCAAAAATATCGATATCGAGTTTACAAAAAGTCCTGACGTGTTGGGGGAAAAGGAAGCCATTTTCGAAATCAGCACATCATGTTACATATAAATCACCACTCCCAAAAACTTCTTTTGTATTTTTCAAAAACGTTAATTTTTCAGGGCCTGAATAATTCATTGGTAATAATTAGTACAGAGAGAAATCATGGCATCTGTTCGGTTTGAAATTGTATGCTGAAAACAAAGGAAATGGTTGGAAAACTATGAGGGATGAAAACATAATTGCGGCTCTGTTTTCTTGGTAGAAAATATAAATGCTTAATAAACAATGATACGCATTATTGATTCTACTTGTAATTGGAAAGATTTCTTGAAAATATTTGAAACTTTATTAAAATTCTATTTGGAATATTTGTAAATGCGTATTTTCTCTCCAGATAATTTCTTATATTTGTAAAAATATTCCTAATATGAAATTAATAAAGGAATATAAAATCGAAGTTTCTTCCGTAATTCCTTTTAATGCTTTTACAAAGCTTTGTTTAATTTGACATGTTGAAATGGATAAGGAAGTATAAATAAAAACTTATCTAAAAAAGGGAAATTGATAATTGCTCCAAAACAGTAATTTTGAAATTGGTCATTTGGGAGGTTTATAACCCATTTTTTTTTAAATTAAAAAAATTATACTACTACCAATATTTTTAATAAATACTTTTAATTCATTATACTTAAAAATATTGCTGTAACTTAAGTTAATTATCAGAAATATTAATCTTTCATCACTTTCTTGAACATAAAATAATCCATATGTTGCAGTAAATGTTTGACATTCCTAAAATATATATGCCCCTCTTAAGAATATTTTAAATAAAGCTTATCTTAGAAAAGCACCTTTTTCTCCCTCTGTTTTGAAATTAATATTTTATTTTTAGGAAAAATCTTATGAATTATTCCATCCTTTGTTTTTTAAAAGCTTTAAACAATCCAAGCACCGAAAAATTATATTAAAACTTTCAAAAAAATTCCTTCAATACATTCCACACGAAATATTGCAGATGAAAATGCATAAAAAAAGGAATAAGGATTAAAAACTAAATTATCAATAATCGATGTTTAACTCATTCTACTTTTCATGGTACATTTGTAAGTATTATAGAAAAAATTGAAAGCTCTATTTTTTTTTCTTTTTAAAAATTTTGTTTTTTCTAGCATCTAGTTTTACTGCAATGTGAATATGATAATAACAATAATAATATACCCATTTAAATTAAAAGCACGCATAAAGCAATTTTTTATTGCAAATAAAATATTCCAAAATATATCGTAGAGTTTGGGTTTGATTTACTGTTTAACACAATAAAATGAAATAAATAAATAAAAAATAAATAAACTTAAACAGAGTTTTACGTTTGAAATTTCCTAAAGAAATTGTTTTAGCGAAACAAAATGAAAATTATTTAGAAAAAAATAGTATAAACTGTTAGAGCTTACACCTTTTTATGAGATTAATGATGTTAACATTAAAACAATACAGAATTTTTTTGTACAGTTTATTTCTCGTTTTCAAATACTATAGAACAGGTGTCGGCAACCTTTTAGCTCTGACGTGCTAAACCAGTCTACCAACATGATTCAGCGTGCCACGCAGTAGGACACGTTTTAAACATTTTGATTTCCCGTGATATTGCATGCAGAGTTAGAGAATATAGATCAATTATATAGATTTACAGTTTTATTATATATTAGCTTTTACCCGCGGCTCCACTCGCGTTGATGTCTTTAAATAACTGTCAAAGTAAATCATTATCATTAGAAAGTAAATAATATAATATGGTAATTTTTTTATTGCTTGACTAGAACCAATAAAATATTAAAATTCTAAAATTGAGCTTAGTTAAAAAAACTGAAAACGTAATTTACTATAATAAGTAACAACAAATATTCAATAACTCAAACTATTAATATTTTTAAAAATCGAAAGTATCTACGTTTAATATATAATTCCTCTTTAAAAGAGCTCAAAACAGAATAATATTCTAAGATGCTACTGTATGCCATATTATATGTTCTTCTAACAATTGAAAATATGTGAAGATTTGGGCAGTGGACACACCGATCAGGTTACATATAGTTGGCCATGGGAAAACATTGCTTTTCCAAATGCACCCCTGCTACCTGAAATGTTAGCTTTGTTAATAGCAACATTAAAACTGGGGATATTGAAATCGTTTGAGTTGAAACGGTAGGTCAGTGGAGATACTTGGAATTCGAGGTATGATAATATTATCCCTTTTCATGACATATGATCAAATATTGGCACCAAGTATATTCTGCATCAGATTTGTGATCCAAGGCCTCGTTCCTTTACATAGTCGAGGAGCATCGAGATTTTGCATAACTGGTACATTTAGTTTTAATTGAAGTTTGTGTGAGGGTACACCCGAAAGTTCAAGTGAATTTAAGAACTCTGTGGGATATGAAGTACTTTGTTCTTTATCCATGATTGTATTCATTGATAAGTATTTCTTCAATTCTCCCCCTCCCCCGCACGTCGTTTAAATATTCAATGTTGATTTTATGGACATTGTCATTGTTATGCGCCAATATTGATCTTGCGCGCAACCACTGATCCCAAATTAAATTTTGTGGCAACCCCGGGTAAATTTGAGCAATGAGATTTACATTATTTTCTTCTACATTACAAAATTCTCTGAAAGTGAAATAAAACCTCCAGCATTTGCGTCCAAATTTCCATAACCGATTTTTAATTGCGTCTCTGCATAATGTTCCGAATCTACGTCATTATGAAGATGCACTCTCATATTCGTTTTTAGGCTGAATTTTTCAAATTTTTCCCATAAGCTTGAATTCACCAGCCAGTATATAATAAAGCTACCATTCCTCCTAAAATATCTGTACTATCTCGTAAATCCTGAAGAGTCTGATTTAAGGCTTCTATAGCTTTCTTGTAAGACATCGTACTTTCATTCCACACTAAAAGATTACATTGTGGAAGCATCCTGCTTGAGAGCTATTTTTTCTGAAATTTCAGATGAGTGAATCTTCAAATGCAAAATTAAGCGATAATTTTAAAACGGAATGTGCAGTACGACCGTTGGTCAGTAAAATCACGGTTATAACAGAATAAGCCATAGCAACTGCTATCTTCTAGGTTTTTCTGATGGTCATTAATAATAAGTTTAGCAAAAACGTTTTTCCTGTTCCTCCAGGGGCTTCGAGAAAAAAAAGAGTGCACCACTGCCGGATTCTATTTTGCGTAACACTTGTTCGAAAACGTGACTTTGTTCTGGAGTTAATTGAGGGGTAAGTTCTGTTACTTGATGTTGCAATGCTATGAAATTGTAGTTTAATTCTCAAATAATTTCAATATCGAAGCCATTTCCGTCAACACGTCTAGAGCTAATCATTTCAAAATCATGTAACCATTCCGAAAACCTTTATTGCGTTTCGTTGTAGATGTGTTCATTGAAAGGCATATTTGATTGGTTTTCACCATGTAGTCCTTGTACTTATTCCAAAAATTCAAAGTAATAAATACTTTCAAAACTATTCAAACTAATCAAAACTACTAAAATAATCAAAACTTTTTATGAAACTGTCAATTAATATTATCATAGAATTTTCAATATCACGCTCACGCAATTCGCTAAAACTTTATTTCGTTTCCCTCTTTAAAAAGCGGGGGAAATTTTCATTAAAATATCTGGGATTGTCAGAATAGAGAGCTTCTTAGCCAACTTGGCGATATTTCTCAAAGTTTGAGTTTGGCATTTAACAAACGTAACGCAATAAACGTTAGACGTTTAATAAAAAAAACATTTAAAAATTGCTTTTTATTAAGATGTTAAATTACACTATGTTTCAGTTATTTGCTGCAAATGTGAGAAAATTTTTATTAAAATTTCCATTATTGATCACAAATGCATAATTTTGCGCCAACTTGGTGGCGAGTAAGCAACGTCAACGATTTACCCGCATAATTCACGTTCCCGTAGTAATATGGAGATAAAATATATCTTATGTTACTCGCTGATAATGTAGCTTTACATTGGTGAAAGAATTTTTTAAATCGGACCAGAAGTTCCCGAGATTAGCCGGAACAAACAGACAGACAGACAGACAAAAATTTTAAAAATTGATTTTTTGATATAAGTACGGTATATATCTTTAAATGCATTTAGTAAACATTTGCTAATTTGAAATTACAAACAGACACTTCAATTTTATTTATTTGTATAGATTAATTATGCCCTATTTAAAGATATTTCTCAACATAAAAATAAACAGCATGTGACGGATCTATACGCGGCTCTACTAACTCCTTGAGGATTCTTTAAGGGAAAATAATTATTTCAACCAACTTTCACCGAAGATAAGAAAACGTAATTATGCAAAATAAGTTTATTATATAAATTCTGTATTCGCGAATTTTGAAAGTTTGTGAATTGAAAGTTAGCGAAGTGAGAACTGAGAATTAGTGAAGTAAGAATCTCAGATTATCAAAGTTTGAATTGAAGATTACCAAAGTGTGGATCGTTCGGATGCGTGGTGATCAAGCCAACCTTTAGTGTTCAAGGCCTCAGCTATAGGACTTTTGAATTACAAGAGTTCAGGTATTGTGCTCATCATTTAAATAGAAGTTAGAGAGTAATTTGTTTGTGAGCGTCCGAGTTAAAACGAGCTTGTATAAGTTATCGTAGAAACTAGTTGAATGTCCGTAAATATTATCCCCATGCTAACAGGTCTCACCTTCATGCTCTAATTGTTGATCAAAACTATCTTAATTGGATTATTATTGTGTCTGTGTTGAATATTGTGACTGTTAAGCGAAGGATGGAAACATCTCAACACCTAACGGGTGAAAACGCTTGTGACGCGGTTCCGGCCACACCCTGTTTTGGAGTGTAACTGTTTTGAGTACAGTGTGTGGGTGAAAAACAAAAAGCTTTAGCAGTCCATTTGTGTTGTGTTTTCTTGAGTCGTGTCAATTCATTTAGAGACACAGCTATCGACTACTTTTAGTGCTAACAGTGAAAAATAAACGATTTTAGCGAATCATGTCGTCTGATCAATTAGTTCCTCCCACACACCTAGCTGTGTCCGAAAGTAGACAAGGGGGAGGTCTACTAATCAAGAAAGTTAGAGGGAAGTAGGAATAGTCCCTCAATACAAGCATAAAATATATATTTATTTCTTCAACAAAATAAAAATATATATTAAAATTGTACATATATTAAGTACTTTTAAAGATATTTATTAAAATAAGAAACAGACAGCATAAAATAGATGTATTTCCCTTCATTATTGTTAAATAAAAAGCTAAATAAATTTTTAATGCAAACATTATGCTTGAACCGCTCTATTTTCATATCACAAAGTCAGAGGTATGACTTATAACTTTCAATAAGACACTATACTGAGCATTCAGTTGTTAAACAATCTCTATGCAAACTCGAAGTATTTTTCATGTGGGGAAAGATTTTTTACTTAGATATGTTGAACCAAAAGTGGGAAGCAGAGTACATGCAATTTTCTCTCTTAAAACAATTAAATCTTTCCAGCAATTGCATTATTAAATCATTTACAAAACACCTGTAAATTTTTCTTTGAAGTAATCTTTCAGATTTTTTCGTAATACCGTAAATGACCGTAATTCTAAAGATGTTTGTCAAATAAGGTCAATTACAAATTTATCAACTTCCCTCCACTCAAATACTGATAAATTTGTAGAGTAGTGCGGAGTGGCACTGAGAATTATACCGCGTGACACATGTGGCACTCGGATCATGGGTTGCCGACCCCTGTTATAGAAAGATATTAAATTTTTATTTAAGTAGGAAATAGGAAATAAAAAAAATTATAACTTTTTGTTCATTACGCAACTGGCACAATTTATTTTTAATGAAGAATCAAATTTCTTTAATAGCTTTCTTTATAAATCCTTTTGTGTATCATTTCATTAATAAAGCAAATACAGTCGACTCTCGATAATTCAAACCTTCGATAATACGAACCTCTCGCTAATTCGAAGTATATACTCAGCCCCTAGAAAAACCCTTGATATTTCGAACTAAAACAATACATTTAGGTATACTCAATATTTCGAAGTAAAATCTGCTGCTGGCCGGAATAGAATACGCGATAATTCGAAGTGGTCGTATAAAACTCTCGACAATTCAAGTTCTCACTATCATGTGGAGTTCTGTAGCAAACAGGCTGGAGCTTACATATTTTGAGTTTTATTGTCTCTGCTTGTCTCCCCTGTAACGTAGTCCCTTTGATGACCATCGGAGTTGACTCCGACAACTCTGACAGAAGTTGTCACTAAACAAACTGCGCAACTCTTTCCTTGAAAATCATGTTGATGCGGGAATCTTTCAAGCTTCATTTATTCTAGAAAAATCTATTGACAAAGTTAGATTCAATGTCACAAAATCAAAAAAGATCAATTTTTTTTTACGAAAAAAAATCTGTCATTACTTACAATGTATATTCTTTTAATACTTACTTTTAATGCATAAATGTATTTTTTTAATACAGAACTTTACACTTCTGTATAATATTTAGGCTGTATAATATGTACTTTTTAAAAGTACTTTAAAATAATTTCATACACATGTACACACACGCACACAACTATTGTTTTATTACATAGTTACAAATTTAAATATGTTAGAAAAAAATTTCTCTTCATGTATTTTGGAAGTTTTTTCCTACTATTTGTAATAAAACAATAGTTGTTATTACATATTTAAATTTGTAAAACATTGGTCTCTTCAACTTCCAATTATCGAGAGTCGACTGTATTTGTACCCATGCTTCATGCGTGAAAGAAACTTTTTAACACGTAGTTTGTGAGAATTTTCATTTTGAATGTATGTGTGATCCCCATTTTGCCTTTTTCTTTTGTAAACTTACACGTTATTTCGAAGTGTAGCATTACAGAAGGCAATTAAAAAAATATTTCAATTTCATTTGTCGTTCTGCTTACACAAATTGCGTTTCTTTTTAAGATGCTAAACAAACTGAAATTTTGCACTTTATTTCGCAAAAGCATACTTTTTTCTTGCCTCGATAACATAAAGAGTTTGCATTTCTCAAATACCACAGTATAAAATATCCTTTGCAAATCAGACAAAAAACAGAGAGCACATCAGATAACTCAAGCGTTAAAGAGGATTCTGTTTCTCCTTTCTAAAGAACATTCGTATATACTTCCACTTCCATTGGTTTTTCTGTATCGTATGGAAAAAAAGAAAAAATTGATTCTATGAGTAAAAGTGTAAATCTTTTTCTTTTGTGTCTCTAGTCTTTCTTTGAGAAAATAAATACTCTATTTTCTTCCGAATTTATTTCTAGAGTTCCTTTTGTTCTGAGTTCTTAACGTGGCGTTATCTGACTGAAGAGGATGATGAATATATTCGAAACAGAATATTTCATGTTTTTACCTGCAAATTTGTTTAGCAATTTTGTGTGAAAGTTTTTAAAAACCTTTATTCTCCTTTTATTTCTACTATTGTTGTATTTATTATATTGTATTATTTCGGAATAGTAAATCTTATTTTAGTTCATATAAGTGTACAGCAGTGCTTCTCAAACTTTTAGTATATGCGATCCATTTTTCAATATGTGTTGAATACAATAATAATGTATCATGAGGCTTAATCTACAATTAGATCTTAATTATAAACCGTACAGCTTATCAGGATCAGAATTAAATGTTAAATTATGTTAAATTTAAGTATAGATATTTTAAGTAAGTTACTTTTAAATAATTAGATAAGCATTATGTTATTTTTCCTTTCTGATTTTTAAATTGGAACAAATTACAATAAACATGCAACGTGTATTTTTTTTCAATTACTACTATTATCTCACTCTTTCTCTTCATATATATATATATAAATATATATATATATATATATATATATATATATCTTGTTCAACTTTTCAAACATTAATAAAATATTTTCTATTCATCCAATGAAGCTCAAATAAATTTTTTTGAAAACTAACGTGACTGATATTTGATGGCATTGATGCAGTTTTTTCAAATATTCATTAATTCCCATTTAATTAATTAAATTAAATTGATTACCGGTTTTCGACCCCAGCTTAGATTCGTCTCCATTGTTGTAACAATGCAACTGTTAAAACAATCACAAAAGTTGGTGTCGAAAACCGGTTTTTCAGCCAAACTGGGTGTGCAGTGTTATAACAATGCAGACCAATCACATGCTCTTTTTTCAATTGCTAGTATTATACTTCACTCTCTCCCTTTATATATACATCTATTTCAAATTTTCAATCGTTTATAAAATACTTTCTATTCATCCATTCAAAGTAGGAATTGACTTAAAAATTTTTTTTCTTACTTGTTATTGAGTCAGAATGTATTTTGTTTTTTGTTTCCTTCCAGTGAATTATTAATTTTTTTTTCAAATAATCTTTTATTTTCAATATACTTGCGACCCACCACGCAGAATTATCATGCCCCTTAGGGGGTTCGCCCCCCAGTTTGAAAACCACTGGTATACACAGTGTTGAATAGTTCTCATATTCATCCAATATTGTACTTCTTCAATAGATAGGAAAGACTATTTGAAAATGTTGGAGACAAAGACTAAAATTATACAAAATTCGGAAATTTTTCAATAAAATAAAGTGCTTACAAATATTAAGTAGAATATGAAAACCATTTAATTTCATAAAAGGGCCGAATAATTCGATAAAGTAAAAGTTGTGAAAGAATATGAACCGGATCTAAATTGCCAATCATGATTTCTTACAGGTATACAGATAAGGGGGAATTATAAGTAAAACCGATAAATGTAAGGAAAAGGAATTTGTTTTTTCCCTTAAGCACATGATTTCATATATTAGTTACCCTATTTTGACGACGTAAAAAATTTGTAATGAAGATAAATGACTATTTTAGTGTTGTTGACAGCTCTCTACCAACAACTGTAATACAGTCGGACGCTGATTTAACGAATTCATTGGGACCGAACATTGTATTTGTTAATTTGGGGTTACTCGTAATATCTGAGTTAAAAATAATACAAATTTTTTGCATTTGCTTTTTGGGAAAATATTCATAGTTAGAAATTATACGATTTTAATCAGCAGCTAAAACTACTATTAGAAAACGTACTACACTCCAGTTAACTGAAAATTATAAAATATTGACTAACAGATGCTTGTCAAAACGTTTGATTCCTGATTCGAAAAAGTTCTTTTTCGCAAAATCAAAATTCAAATTTTCTGCACACAAAACCGTACGTATAATAAACCGCACTTCTCCTAAGAAAGAGAACAAATAGAAAAAGTATTAAAACATCCCCTGCGTTGTGGAGTGGGATGAGATAAGACAGGAATTTCCTGTCCTATTCAAAACTCACGCGATAGGTTACAATCATGGCTTATCTGCATCGTAAAGACTCATTTTCTCGTCGAAATGTGCTGCAAACAAGAAAAGTCTTTTTCTGTTCCGGACATAAAAGAAACGTCATTTAAAGAAAATCCATTTTTTTTTCTTATCCAATTTTAAAAAGTATTTTTTTCGGCTGTTGAAGTAATTCATAGATTCGGGGTCTCTGTTATTCTTTAAATAAAATATTTTGCCTTCATTTTAATCAGGAGAAGAGGGGGATTCGTTGAATCGGGGTCGGTAAATCGGGGTCCGACTGTATATTGTTACATTGGTAAGAATTTGGTTGTTTATTGTTATTCCTATTTGTGCAGAGCCTTCCATTGATTCTAACTGCGACGTTAATATGCAATCATTCCAATCCAATACGCTGTGCGATGGAACTGACAATGAATGTTTCCATAATCTATTTCTATCGATTTCAAAATATTACTTCCATGGACTCTTCCTTCAGGGATTATTTTGAGTAAAGAAGTTATTTTGTTTAACGTATTTGTAATATTTCTACTTCTATACCGGATGTATTTTTTAAACCGGCACCATTCAGAGTCCCCTGTAGTTCGATCTAACAACCGCAATGGCACTAAACTTGGTATGCAGATTAATAATGGCATTAAAGGAAGAGATCCCCTAAGGGAAAAAATCCCAATGTCACCGATAAGCAAGTTATAGCACTGTACAATGAACAAAGAATTACAAGAACAGAAACAAAAATAATATCCCAAAGAAAATAACAGTGAAATGGTAAGTTGCGATCTCTACATCTAGAGAAACTCGACCACTTTCAACATGACCGCTTTTCTCAGACTACACATTACATTCACTGCTCAACATTTCCCACGGCAGTACACAACATTTCTCAAGTAATATTCCCCCATTGCCTGTGATATGTATACCAACAATGGTCCCCCCCCCCTATGATCCGTCGAAATTTGCAGCTGCAACATCTGTTATCGCCGATTCTGTCATAGGTTTACCTGCCTGGACGAATTATCAGTATGGCACTGTTTCTTCGAACTTTTTAATCATTCCTTTAAAAAGATTAAGCGATAAAGCTCGCTTACGACTTGTTCTAAGCTTACGAAGAGTTGTAGCTTACAAATATAATGTAGCTTTACAAATAATACACGTTCTGGTAAAGTGAACTTTATATTTATTTCGACTAAGAATACTATTCTTCGCAGCTGTCTATATGCTTCATAATCCAAATTACTGACACAGTTGTCGCATATAAAAGCACTAGTCTGTAGACCCATCCTTCGCAAGGGTAGATTGAAAAACTAAACAATATAGATTGAAGGATAAAGAAGTTTTTAATGAGTTGATTTTACGTGAATTGCAAATTAAACCAAAAAAAAAGATTTTGCATATCTGAGCTAAATTAAAAATCATATTTGTTAAATTTTAAGTCTGTAAGTCCAATGGCTGATAAAAATGATTTTTTTTTTATTTATAACGCCCCCGTAACTTCCTTGTGGGTCGATTGTAAGCTGTAAGCTCCCTTGTAAGCTGATCTCTGCTCTACAAAAGTAACACGTTGTTACAAATTTTGTGTAATGAATGCTTAAAATAGTGAAAATAATTTATATCTGGATGTGTAATACTTTAATATTACTTTCTGTAGTATTTATTTTATTTTAAAATGGTAATATATTCGCTAGCAAAACCGTTCCTTACATTATAATGGTAATTCAATGGAAACATAGCGAAATGTTGGCTATAGAGCCAAGTTGGCATCCTTTTTGGCGATCATGTTTGCAACTTGGCGACTGATTGAACGATGCAGAAGTTCTTTGCTGTAGCGCCACCTGGTGGGGAGCTGCAACAAAGAGGATAGCATAAAAACTTTCTCCACAAAAAAATACATATACATGCCAATTTTCATAGTGATCGATTGAACGGTGTTGGAATGAAGCGAGGTCATATATACAAACATCCATTTTTATATATAGAGATAAATATGGATTTAGTTCTGATGCCTATACACATGTCTTATGCTGATTCTTGATTTTATAAGCTACAACACCTCCATAAATACCCCTAAAGGTGATTTTTGGAATAGTTTTTTTACATAAACTTATTTTTATGTCATTAGTAGTCTGCATACCAAGTTTGGTACCATTCATGTTGTTAGATCGAACTACAGGTGGTTCTGAGTAAAATCATTTTAAAAAAGCCCTCTTGTGGTCTAATTAAACATGTTTCTGCCATGTTTTTACTTTTTTTATGTAAAAGTGCAGTCATTTAAATTACAAAATATGTGTATATGTACTTTTGAAAAATTAATAAGGTGACAGTAAAATCTAGAGTAGTATATTTGCATAAACATTTTGCTTAGCTAAATAACCGCATTAACACTTAGATAACTCTTGTAGACACTCTCTGTGACATCAATAGTGTTAACTGAATGCAAGTGTTATTTGTAATTCTCTTCAGTAATTGCCTTTTATTATTTTTGCATATATGTATAATATTATATTGCTGACAAATAAAATTTTAATGGACAACAAGGCCTTGATAAATTATCCCCTATTTCATTCCATTAAACCTTCTTTGTTCAGTAACGTAATCCCTATATGGAATTCCTATTAAAAGACATTTTCCCGCTCTTAAGTGCATTTTCCTTTTACTAAATAAAACGGATAAAAAATAAGTGCAAAAAGTATTTTAATGTTTTCAGTAACGGTGCTGGTGTGTTTAAAAAGAAATAAAGTGATATTGATTTCATTTTGTCTCAGGCAACTTCTTTCCATTAATGTGTATGTGTTCTAAAAACTCCTCTTCTATTTTATACTTGCAAACATATAATGATAGTCAGTGTGTTCGATAGGGGAAAAACATTTTATTATTTATTGTTATAAAGTGTATTAAAACGGATTCATCCTCCCTTTATTCGTAAAATATAAGATCATTTAGGATGAAAAATTCATTAAATTTAGTTTCAAAGCATACATGCCATTGATTAGGTTTTAAGGTTTAAAAAATTAATTACAGAAGAAGAAAATATTTGTAAAAGATAATTATGACGTAGGGAAAATTTACAGAGGAATTAACATCGAAATTGTGACGCTTTAAAAAATCAAAGGCTTCTTTAGTTGCAATCAGATTTAAAAACAATTTTCGAGAAAGTAACAACGCATGATTTTCATTCGCAAAGAACTAAGAGAGAAAAAGAATTAAGATGTGCGATTTATACACATTTCAACATCAACATTGATCAATCACAAAATTTAAGGTACCTCTTTCAAAATACTGTAGAGAAAGAACCATTGATTAGAACGACTTCAAAGTTAAACTGAATATACTTAAAGAAGGGGGAAATGATAAGTTTTAAAAAAAGTTCCTTAGTTTATCACTAGAGGGAGCTTTAAGATACAAATTGGCAATCCTCCGCATATTGTAAGGCCAGTGAAGCAATTGCTCAAGAGACATTTCGGAAAAGATGGAATGATCAGCCGTCTTCTCTAACAGTCTTGCCTTCAAGATCGCCGGACCTCAATCCTTGTAACTCCTGACTGAGGGTCCTGAGTGACTTTTTACTCATTTTGGTATGCCGCAAGCAACGCCATCTATTGATACACTTCAAATTTCTTTCTTTTTCTTATGCCCTCTCGTTTCCTTCTTTTTCAAGTATATTCAGTTCATATTTGAAGTCATTCTGACCAGCAGCTCTTTTTTACTGCATTTTGAAAGTGGGACTTTAATTAAAATCACCTTGTATAATATTAATTATCTTTTATTCAAGTTACTGGCTCCAATGCGCCTTGTTATGTCATAGTGTATGAGTCTTCAAAACTTGGCCCGCTGAAAGCATTTTAGTGGCTCTTCATTTAAATTTGAAGGTAATTTCAGGAAAACTTTCCTTGTCTGCTTTTTGTCGTAAAAAACACCATTTTTTTCTGTTATTCTTGATACTTAAAACATTTTATTGATATGTTTAATATCCATTTGAGATAAAATTTTCTTAAAATGACGAACTTTGCGCTTCATTAATTTCACTTTACATTAAGTAGATTTTAAATATAAAAAAGTCTGACTATACATAAAATCTCAGAAGTTTCCAGAAGAAAAGGTGAACTTTATATTTAACATGCACACACAGTATTTTAATTCGACTTCCATTTAACATTTTTGAAACCAATTTATAGTATATACGTTACCAGTTATTTCATAGAATAACTAGGTATTCTATGAAATGACTAAGGATAGACCTTTAAAGTGAAAAATAAACAATTTCAAAGGTATTTTATAAATTAATTGATCATAAATAGCTAAATTCTCGTAAAAAAATACATTTTATTCCTTTTGCGAATGAACAATTGATAAGATAGTAAAGATAGCAGATGATATAATTTATTATTGCTCATATTGCTAACATTAGTTAAACAGAAAAGGGAAAAAAGAATATGTTGCAAAAATAAATTACATTTAAATATTATCATCAAAAATACATGCTGGGAAGAAGAATTGTTCCTTCATAAAGACATCGAGTAAATTGTTTAAAACAAAAATGTAGAGATTATTAATTTAAATTTCATTTTACTTTTCATCATTTATTAGAGCAAGGACTGCTGTGATGACAATTTGGATTGCACTGCTAATTATTTTTTAAAAATGTCCACATTTTTTACAATTCCACACATTTTCTTTTACGCGACTATTTTTAGCGCGTTTTTCACGTAGTGGAACAAAAGCGCTATTAGGATGCAAATTTCGTCTTCGTCTTCGTTCCATATTTTGTCGTACCTTTTTCTCAGCCATTAAGCAACCAATTGACCTCGGGTTTTCGGCATTTGCTCACATTTCTGCCCTAGATGAGCCGAATCATATTTAAATTTTCCCATAGTTTTCTCGAATTTTCCTACAAATTTTCCTGAATTTTGCCAGTTTATAACAAAATTTTCTCAAATTTTACCTAGTAAATTTATTGTTTGCAAAAAGTTTTTTTTAAAAAATCTACCTGCATTTTGGAGGAAATCTTCACAAAAAAAGTTCAGAAAACAAGTATAAAAGGCTCTGATTTTACTTTTTTAATTTAATTATTTTTTTTAAAACAGTAAAGTGATAAGATATATAGTGTGAAGCGAAAATGGTTTTTTTGAAAACTAAAAGTGATAAAGTGATAAGTATATAGTGTAAAGTGAAAATAGTTTTTTTTAAACTAAAAGTGTGAAAAATTTCAGCTCAATAGTAGTACATTTAGAGGAGTGGTACAGTACTACTTTCTGTTAGAAAAAAGTTCATTAGTTGTATTATTGTAAAGTACAACATGTGAAAAACGCGCTAAAATTACTTGGCCAGGCCAATGATTGATATCTTGTTTAAATCTTTGTCCAGTACCGCAACTTTGAGTTGTTGCAACAGATCGAAGCGGTGTCTCAATATTTGGAACTTCTTCAATGGAAATTAATTCTCGCTGACATAGTATACTGAACTGATATCTAGAGTACAATCGTTTTATTCTGCCATCTCTATTTACTAATCCTAAAAATCCTTCCCAAAGCAGCTAGAACCGGTTCAAAGAACTTTCGAGTGGCGTATTTCATACTTTAACGATCAAGTAATCGTTATTCTATAGAATACCTATTTAAATCGTAGAATTCAGTAATTTTATATACTTTAACTGACTTGTCTAGTTATTTCATGAAATACTAGTTACTCTATGAAATAACGGATTTCTCACTTTAACGGTAACATATATATATACAAATCTGTAACACCGTCTCTTCCCTTAGAATCAGTTGTAGCATTGTAAAACACAAACATCTCTTTCTTATTTAAATTCTCTGACAACATTATTTTTTGACAGTCGTGGGGAGGGTGGCGTGGCTACAGCGGAAATGGTTGGAGTGGACACATAACATTTCGTGGGCTGAGCCGACACTTTGAAACTCATCGGGGTTTGAGCGGACTCATTTTCCCCCCATCTTAGAACAGATTCGATTACCGAATTACAAGGTTAAATACATTTTCGCCAATCAAATTTAATTACTTTTATTAAATTGTTAAGATGTTATTGTGCGAATACATTTTAAACATAGCGAAATGTAATAGAAATAAAAACTTTCCGAGAAATATTTAAAAATTAATAGTAAGTAACAGTATAATGAAGGGCATGAACAAATTTCAGTGATTTTGTATTTTAGAGTCAAATAAATATTAGAACAGGTGCAGTTGCCGTAAAATTAATTAGTTTCATTAATGTCAGTAAAAATAAATACTAGAAGTATAAAATGCACAAGATGCAAGTAGATAAAAGAAAAATAAATACACGTAAATAAATACTAACGAACCTTTATTATAAAGGTATAAATATCTTTTACCATTGGATTTAATCCAACTTAGTTACAAAACTTAAAGATTTTAGATATTTTTCTAGATTGTTTTTGATATTTCGAATTCTTTAAAAGACACTTTTTGTGTTTCTTCTTTTAGTATTTTAACTAATAAGTGTTCATTTGAAATCCACAGAATTAGGCGACCTGGAATAAAAAGGGGAAAAAACATATGCAAAATTGAATGAAAGAATTGAAAACATCCTAAAAGAATTCGAAACATCAAACAATCTAGAAAAATATCTAAAATCTTTTTGTAACTAGGTTGGATTAAATCCAATGGTAAATGATATTTATGCCTTTATAATAAAGGTTAGTTAGTATTTATTTACGTGTATTTATTTTTTTTATCTACTTGTATCTTGTGCATTTTACTTCTAGTATTTATTTTTACTGACATTAATGAAACTAATTAATTTTATGGCAACTGCACCTGTTCTAATATTTATTTGACTCTAAAATACAAAATCCCTGAAATTTGTTCATGCCCTTCATTATACTGTTTTACTTACTATTAATTTTTAAATATTTCTCTGAAAGTTTTTATTTTTTATTACATTTCGCTATGTTTAAAATGTATTCGCACAATAACATCTTAACAATTTAATGAAAGTAAATAAATTTGATTGGCAAAAATGTATTTAACCTTGTAATTCGGTAATCGAATCTGTTCTAAGAGAGGGGGGGGATGTGACCGATCAAACCACGATGAGTTTCAAAGTGTCGGCTCAGCCCACGAAATGTTATTTGTCCACTCCAACCACTTCCGCTGTAGCCACGCAACCATGTGGATTGCGGATCATTGTAAATTTATTGATGTGGTCCTTGAGCAATAAAGGTTAAAGATGATAAGAAAAGAGAAGGTTGAAGAGACGGATGAATAAATATGTTATAAACCATGCATATTTGTTTAATATTTTAAAACCAAAATTACTTGTAAATGCACAGAGTATGTAACGTCAATTTCACATCAAAAATTATAAATATAAATCTCCTAAATCTATTGTACATTTAACTAGCTCAAAGATCGGAAATTAACGGATTCGAATGGTTTCTTAAATTGCCCTCCTTCCATAAGTCAAGGCGTAAACAATGTTAGGATTTAAATCGAATAAACTTCAGCGAAGTACCCTCAGACATCTCAGTTTAAACTTCCATTACTCGCATATAATGCTGCAAATTTCCAAACTGTGCGACGATCGATGCCAAAATTAATTAATTCAGTTTTCCGTCTTCCAGATTCAAAGAGTTGTCTTTCATTTGCATTTGCTGAGCCCATTTGATCTTTAACTTTTGACTTTATTATGATATTCCAAAATAATTAGCGATGCCGCTGGCAATTGAGTCGAGAAATAATGCTGATGCCAGGCTCCAATCAACAAGTTTCTATGTATTAAACACATTGCGTCACTGTTCTGCTGCTTACAAATGGAATAATGAATTAAATATCGTTAAAAGACATAGAATTGGGAAATTTTAGAATTTAATAATATATTCGACGAATTGGGGCTATTTTGTTGAGTTATCTCCTTTCGTATTTTATTTTCATTCTCTAAAATTGAGCCTTTTGTTCGTAATCAGGCAAAAGATATTCTCTCGGAAAAATAGAATGCATTTTACAAAAGAAAAATGATGATGTATCGTTTGCATTAATTTCTCATTAACGTCAAGGTTCAATAATTCAAATTAATTATTTTAGGATAAATGATTCAGGTTTACCATCTAGAATGATATTTAAATAAATATTTAATTATCTTAAATCTTCATTTGAAGATTTTTATGTTCTTATGTTCTTGGAAGAATTCTATACCACTTGCTTAAAGTATTTTTTTTAAACTTCACACTCTAACTTTATACACAATCCTTTTAAACAAAACTGTGTGTGCGTAATTTGTTACAGTTTTTCATTTAGTATAATCATTTTCTTCCAAAGTACTTCTTTTTGAGAATTCGAAACGTTTTGTTTCTAGAAGTGAGAAATAAAATATCTTATTTTCACGCAGGCAGAGCATAAATAAATATTGCTTTCGTTCTTAAATGGATGCTTTTTATACCTTAGCTGAGTTTTAGAAAATACAAAGCATTGGTATAACGAACATTTGAACCACTGTTCTTTTGATACAAGTAAAATTTGTATAATTTATCACACAAATAAAAATTTTAAGCAATTTTTTCTAGGTTATCAAATAAATTTCTTGTTTATCATTTCTTTTTTACTCGTAATTCATTTTGTCGAGATCGTTTTAAAAAGTTATTTATGTCTAAATTGAAAGTTTTTTTTAATTAAAAATGGGGGGAGTTGACAATAAGGATTTTTTTATTAATTTGCTTTTTTAACATTAAAGTACACTTTGTCTCCTTGAAACATTACAGCCATATTATTTTTTAACTGCATTACCTAATATTTGATGAAAATTATTGGAATTTGCTGTAATTAAACTCACTTTAAGTATCAACATGTGGCAAGTAATCTTTATTATGGATTAGAGATTTTCTAAATTTGTTTTTTCTAATAAACAACAAAATGCCGCATATGTATTAAGGGCTGAGTAGTTTTAAAACTTCCAAAAATTAATTAAAAATGCTCAATTATTTTATGTCAATACCTACATATGGTTCTAAAATAAGAGACTAAAGAAATTAAAAATATTATGTTATTATTATTTTTCGATATTAAAATAAATTATTATTATTCTTTGATAAATTATTATTATTATTCGACACAAAGGCATTTGACAAGTGGTGTTAAATGTGAATATAATAAAAGGATTCAAGGAAGGCCATTTTCTTGTAAAAATTGTGTGAGTTTTATTTAAAACGAGGTAGAATTCAAAAGTTCCCTAAGCATGTAACGTGAAAAAATTTTGCAGTAGAGCGACTATGATAACATTTCTGCGTCACTGCTTTCTTCTCCTTTTTCTAAGAATTTTATCCGAAATCACAATGGTCAGTAGTTTGCCACGGCATCGTATTTTATAGGGGGATTCATGTAGTAGCCAGCGATTGGAAGAAATTGCGTTTGTTGGACAGAGAATAATATCAAATTTTGTGTTGGCTTGGAAAAAAGCGCTGCGAAGAAATGTTGAAGCATGTTCAACGTAGTGATACATTATCGTGAACGTAAGATTTTGAGTGGCATTGACGTTTCAGAGAAGGCAGGGAAAGTTTCAAAGACGACGAACGCTTTGGATGTTCAAAGACTTCCAGCACCGCTGAAAACATTGAAAGGTTTTCTGCGGCGGTTCGTAAGAATATGATTCAAGCAACGACGGGGTGAAGATGAAAGCAACTATTTTGCCACGTCCTTCTTACCCCTATGTTTTTGATCCTTGAAAATTCAGAATATTTCTTGAGCTGGCACATCACTTTGAGGGTCGTCAATTTCAATCAGCAGATGATGTTAAAAGTGCATCTCAGGCTGATTTAAAGGTCATGGCTAAAAATGGATTCCATAAATGTTTCGATGAACATTGCAAGCTATGACAAAAGTGTGCTGTTGCTCAAGGGTCTTATTTCGAAGGAGGTTGTGTTTCAGCAACTTAACTGGTAATATTTTTTTAAGTTATAGACTCAGTCTGACAACTTTTGAATCCTACTACTTATAAGGTTTGGTCTTATTTTAGGTTTTCATTCAGAAATCGTGTTTTCTTCTTTCACTGACATCTGAATCTGGATTAGGAACCCACGCAGATTTCAAATCTTTACGTACGCTTTATACGTAATAGAACTTTTTTGACGTTATTCAGCTGCATGATTACAAATATAAGTGATCCAAAGAAAAATATTATCCTCATCTATTGATATATTGTTTTTCGCAATTGGTCCTCATCTGTAAATTGCATTCCAACGACATACAACGGCCTGTAAATATTCCTGTGAGAGCATTGGTCTAATCTGTAAATACAGAACTTACGTAATTACTTTACCCTATTTACATTGATGATACCTCATCATCCTCGCTACTTTACGTGATGATTTTGAGAACCAGTTCCAGTTCACGGCAATCAATTCTTATTATTCCATCGCGAGAAACTACCGAGATCTTAATTTTGGATCTGGTCCATCAAAACACTATTTACAAAGTTCAAAATATTCTATCTGGTATTTCTTTCACTGATAACTGTTAACGATAGTTTGGCGCACTTCTTGCTCGTTCATTGGTGGTTTTTCGTCATTTACACATACCACTCCTAAAATAACGTCATATGTTTCATTTGTCTCCTACATCGTTAGGATTATTGATAGTTAATTCAATATTTTGATTAAAATTCATGTGAAAATAGTTCATGCTTAAGGTATCCGCCTACCCTAAAACCATGATTTTTTTCAAAAATTGACAAACTTTTTTATGGTTTTATTTTACAGGCCATCTTATTAGCTTTATAAAATATACCAAGTTTTTTATTTTTCACTTTCTAGAACAAAAACTACAAGTGCTTTAGTAAAAGTAGTTGCCTTAATTTTGAACAGGATGCCAAACTTTAAAATGCGTTTTACTCGAAATAGGTTTTTTAGAAAATGCTCAAGCAGGGGCACAGCTTAAAAAGTTTTGAAAAAAATTAACTTAGATTTTTTGTGTATGATCTGTATAATAGTAGAAGTGTTTTAACCTTCAGAATTTTCAATCACTGTTTTATTACAAAATTTACAATCCCTTATGTGAATATAATCACTATTTCCTTAAGCAATTTCATAAAATAACCAAGCTAAAGTACTCTAATTTTTGTAAAAAAAAATTAAAATTTTTCTTACCCTGAAGGTCATTTTAAGAATGAATGGCAAAATAACACATCAAAATTGAAAAATTGAGAATTTGTTCATAAACTTTTTTAACGGAATGGGCCCCGTTTATGTAATTTTTGTAAATTTTTACCCTCTTTTCCCAATTCAATTATAATAATTGCTATTCTCTACTTAATTTAGTATCTTTTTCTTAAAATGTACTAAATAAATCTAAACTCCACAAAAAATACTCCATATCTCCATTTTTTTTTAAAAAGTTGTCGCAAGTAATCGGATACCTTAAATATATAAATTTTCTCATACTTCAAATTTCATAGTATATAGTACATTAGTATTTCTCAAAAAATATATATATAGTCATGTTCTAAACGATAAAATGTATTACACAAAGAAGCTCTTTCGGAACAAATATCGCTCTCTGTCTTTGGGAAAGCTCTATGTGATATAAATTTTGCCTCCCTCCTATTGACAGGCTAAAAAATCTGAGATGTCACATCTGGAACAGAACCATCCGGTGTTTGGATCTCTGTTTGTGATGGATCACCCGTATTCAGAGAATGATCCCAACTAAATCCAGTAAATCCTTTCATCTTCTCAAATCACTGAGCACTTTTTTTCTGAGAATGGAGGATTTCCGGGTCGCATGCCAGTATTCAAACAAGATTCAAAACACTTACATCGAAAGGGCAGTAGGAAGGTATTTTTAGCATAGAAAGAGTTGGTTGGTGGATTCAAATATTGTTCTAAAAAGATATCGGATAAAATTGAAAAAATTTGTGATTTAATATTTCGATTCAATGATAAAAGAAACAGTTATGCGTAAATTTTTATAGTGGTTGATATTCTGGAGTTAAAATTATTTACAGGTCAAGCAAAACTTAGTACTGAATAATGTATAGAGGTGTTTAATTTACTGAAATAATTATATTTGATAAGTAAATTTATAAATTAACTAGCTGGTACATCCATTCTTCACAAGGATGAATTGAAAAATTAAACAATACAGATTGAAGGATAAAAAAGTTTTCGATGAGTTAATTTTACGTAAATTGCAAATTAAACAAAAAAAAATAGCTTTTTCCATATCTCAGCTGAACGAAAAAAACATATTTGTTAAATTTTAATTCTAAACTTCTAATAGATGATAAAAAGGATTTTTTTATTTATTTATAACGCCCCGTAACTCTCTTGTGGGTTATTTTTTGAAAATACCTTCCTAAGCTAATCTCTGATCGCAAAAGTAACATATTGTTACAAATTTTGCGTAATGAACGCTTAAAACAGTGTAAATAATTTATAGCTGGATGTGTAATACGTTAATATTACTTTCTGCTGTATTTATTTTATTTTAAAATTGCAATATTCGCAAACAACCCTATTCCTTACATTATAATGGTGATCCAATGGAAACATGTCGAAATGTTAATGATACAGCCAAGTTGGCATCATTTTTGGCGACACGTTGGCAACTTGGCAATTGATTGAACGGTGCAGGAGTTGATATGCTGTAGCGCTACCTGGTGGGGAGCTGCAACAAAGAGGATGGCACAAAAACCTGCACAAAAAAATACATATACATGAACCTTTTTCATAGTGATCGGTTGAACGGTGTTGGAGAGAAGCGATTTCAAATACACAAACATCCTTTTCAATATATATAGATAATGAACTTACATGTTATAATGGCTTACAATATTTGATTAATTAAATCTTGTAAATGTGTATAAAGAAGTCTTTTTATTTTAAATTTTTATTTTATTTTAGCATATTTGCATGTCAGATATGGCCTCGTTTTAGAAAAGAAATCTTCGCAATTAGATTAGAACTGTTCCTGAAAATTGACTAATTTTAATATTATTCTCTAAGGGTTAACTTTCTAAGGTTACTAATGTTGAGTTAAAAAAGATGAATAACGAACAAAATAATCTCTTTGTTTCATATTTTACCAAGAGCAAAGTGTTGAGTGATCAATAAATCAAAAATAAAATCCAAATATATTTGTACAAGATCATCTCAACTGATGAAACCCAGCACTAAATTTTGTTATCATTTTTCCAACCCAAAACATGCCTCTTATCCATTAAATCTCTGCATTTGATCTACGCTCATGTCCAAAATTAAGATCACAGACATGTTTTTCGTCATAATTTTAAATTGCCTGAAAAAAAACTTTTAAAGTTTATATTTTATATATTTTGACACAATACCAACCTTCAGTTTTGGTAAAGATGTTGTTCAGGGTTAGTTTTTGCAGAATTATTGGATTGAAACTGTTTAAGCGTATGAGATTTTTTCCTGCAATTTTGTTAATATTGCATTTAAACAAATAGATTTGCCCAGGGGTACTCAACATTTTTTCCCGCCGGTCCACATACATGTAACAGATATTTCACGTAAGCCGCAACATGAAAATCGATGGGACGGGTGCTATGCTATAAAACCAAGGACGTTTAAAACATGAAAAATTAATTTAAAGCCAGTGTTGGCTTTCACATTTTAATATTATATTAACATCTCTGTGAAACACAATCATAAAAAAATCGGTTTTATGAATTTTCTACCGAGTTATGGGGTAATTTCGATTTCCTTTCTTCAATAAAATTATTTTAAAAAAAATTATATATGCATACAAAGGAAATACAAGTAAAACCAGAAATGCTGACACAGACACATTCGAATAAAAAACGAAACAATTATTTCACCAGTTTTTCTTTGACATCTCCAGTCGCAAGATAAATTCTTTAATATAGAACAAGGAAGAAGAAGCAATGTAGAAAAAAAAAGGAAGTCATCTTTTTCTAAATATTCGCTAGAGGTGAAAAGAATATTTCGTAAAAAATAAACATTTCTTTCTGAAATAAGGAGATATTTTATATGGGATTATATTTCAATTTTATGGGGTTGTAACTCAATCTCTTGTGAGTCATCAAAATCAATCACTAAACTCTTTGAAACTTTCAGAAACTTTGCATAAATTTATAAACATTCAGAAAGTATCTTCTTACAAAATATGTTAATATAGACAAAAAATTAATTTCAGTAAAAAACAACACTTTTTCTGGAATGAAATTTTTTTAAGTTTTAAAAACCTATAAATGGCTTAAAAGTATTAATTTCAGATAGTTTTTTAAAGCTTTTTTAGAAAATTAAAATGTGTGCTGGAAAAATTGGGTAAGAAAGTTTCTTTAAAAATTATCTGCGTAACTTTAAACTAAAATTTCGTGATTAATAGAAATGATAAAATAAAGCGGATCATTGAGCAAATTAAAAAGTAATAATGATTTATGATAAAGGTTTCTGTTTGATTAAAATAAATCTTAAGGTATCCGACTATCCTAAAATTGTGAATTGTGCCAAAAATTGACAAAATTTTTATGGTTTTATTTTATGCGCCATATTACACTGCTGGCCACCGTAAATCCAACACCAAGAAAGACAAGAGATAGCACAACAAGGTTTATATTGTAGATAACATGCTTACCAAGTCTCAAATGATTACATTTATAGACTTCTGTTAAGTGTGGTTCCTGCCAAAATCAGTAGCCAGAGTAGCAGCCATTGTTGGAGATCACCGCTGCCATGCGACTCGGCATTGATTCAAAGAGACTTTGGATGTGTTCTTGGGGTACAGCAGACCAAGCAGCTTCCACACGTTGCCAAAGTTGATCTGGTGGGGCAGCTGGGGGTGTAATCTGGGTCAATCGTTGAGCAATCATGGACCACATGTTTTCTATCGGCGGAAGATCAGAAGAGCGAGCCGGCCAGGGAAGCAATTCAATCTGGTGATTGAAGAAGAACATTTGGACAATGCGTGCCACGTGTGGTCGCGCATCATCCTGCTGAAACATGGCTGTGGCCAAGGCCTGAAGGTAAGGAAGGACAACTGGTTCCAACACCTCGGAGATGTAGCGCTGGTTGTTTAAAGTACCAGCAATGCGTACTAGAGGAGTGCGAGTGTGACATCGAATACCGCCCCATACCATAATACCCGGTGCAGGACCAGTGTGGCGGTGCATAACGCAGCTGTTCAGCATCCTCTCTCCACGGTGTCTCCAGACTCGAATCCGACCATTGTGGTGTTGCAGTCAGATGCGTGACTCGTCAGTAAAGACAACTTCATTCCATTCTGCCACCCACATCCTTCTTTCATTGCGCCATTGGCGGCGGAGACGTCTGTGGTCCTGCGTCAAGGGTAGACCAAGCAATGGACGTCTTGCGGACAGACCACTCTGCTGTAAACGGCGTCGAATGGTACGCGCAGACACTGAATGATGCGTTATAGACTCAATATGCTGTGCTATGGTTCGTGATGTGACTGAGCGATCCGTCACTGCCATACGCACAATTTGCCTGTCCTCACATGAAGTGGTGCACTAAGGTGGATGCGATCGACCACGTCGGTCCGTCGTACCCTCCTGCATCCAACGGTCACATATCCGCATTACAGTTGTTTGGTTTCGTCCAACACGACTACCAATTTCTCTGAAAGATTATCCACAATCTCGGTAGACCACTCTCCTTCCTCTCTCGAACTCGGATACTTTATCAAAAGCTGATCGCTGTTTTCTACGAGACATAACTGATCGTTTTTTGAAAAAACCACAAGAAAAACACAATTGCCGAACTTGATATCGTCGAAATCTCCAAGCCTTAAATAGCGCTTTGAGATGGCGCCACAGGCGTGCGTGATGTGTGTCTACGCTGAAATTTTAATCATTTGCATACCTCCCCTCCACTAATGCATGTTGTAAATCTCACGTTATTTGCATGCTTCCTTCAGGGTGTTGCATTTACGGTGGCCAGCAGTGTATTAGCTTTATCAAAATAACAAGTTTATCATTTTCCGTTCACTAGAACAAAAACTACAAAAGTTTTAGTAAAAGCAGATGCCATTACTTTAAGCAAGATATGTTATACTTTAAAACGCGTTTTACTCGAAATATGTTTTTCTTTAAAAAAAATAGTCAAACAAGGCCAGCGATTGCTCAAAAAATTTTTAAAAATAATTAACTGAATTTTTTTCTGTAAGTTCCGTATAATAGTAGAATTGTTTTAACCTTCCTATTTATCAATCACTGTTTTATTACAAAATTTACAGTTCTATATGTTAATATAATCACTGTTTTTTAAGCAATTTTATATAATAACTGAGAAAAAGTGCTCTAGTTTTTGTAAAAAAGAAAATATCTCTTATCCTGAAGATCATTTCAAAAATGAATAACATAGCAACACATTAGAATGAAAGAATTGAAAATTTGTTCATAAACCTTGGGTACAGAATGGGCCGCGTTTATGCTATTTTTTGTCAATTTTTACCTATTTTTTCCCATTTTTGTAATAATAATTTATTTTTCTCTTCTTAAATTTAGCATATTTTTCTTAAAATGTACTAAACAAATCTAAAAATAACAAAAAAAATCCCCATATGTCCATTTTTTAAAAAAAAAGAGTTGTCGCAACCAGTAGGATACCTTAAGAAAAAAATCAATGTAAAATTATGCTATACAACATATCATGCTTTTAAGAGAGAAATTTTTTTTCCTATATTAGAAATGCTCTTACATTCTTATAGAAATATTACATAATCTTTTATGAAAAATATATTAGAATATATATTTATAGAATAAGTGAATATATGCTTGTATTAAATTTATTTCTAGAATAAAGAATCATATAATATTATAGAATATAAAATATATGAATATTTACTTGTAGAATATGTAATGCATGAATATATACATGTAGAATATAACTCTTAGATTTTTGAAATATATAATTTAGAAGTGGATTTATATATTCATATTTTATTATATCAGACTAGAGAAATTTTAACAAAAAAAAACTTTTGTTATTTTTTCAATCGATCGTAACTCTGAATATAAATTGAATTTTTTCAAAACAATTTTGTTCAACCCCTATGTAGAAGAAGTTGCTTATGCCACCTGTCTGACGTAGTCAGATCGAGGCCCACGAAATTCGTCATGGCAACGGGCTAGATATACGCTTGTTATTAGCCTAAGCTTTGATCCCATGAAGGTGATAGTACGATTTTTGCTCAATAGATGGTGACACCATTCGGACCCACTCCAAGCACGTACTCCGTGTGTGCTTGGAGTGTATTTGGTGGCATCGAACCCAGGCCTTTCGGTCTGGAGTCCGATGCTCTAACCACTATGCTACCCACGGCCCCCGGTATAGAAGTTCTAGCTATATATAGGTAAAATAGTATTATTATGAAAGCAGTTTTCATAAAAGGAGAATATTTCGAAAATATGTCATTCTTTCTTCAATTTTTCCACAAATTGCATTTAAATAATTTTTTGTAATAATTTTCTTTAAACAATTTTATGAGTAAATTCCAATTGAACTGACACTAAATATAAAAAAAAATGATTTGTTTATACAAATTTTCAAAATAATCACGGTTCCGAACGTAGTCAGTTACCTTAAAATCCCATTACAATTAGAAACTTGAAAATTAGTATAGATTTATAACATTCTGAGTAAGAATTTTGTTTGTAACTTTGTAATAGTAGCAACTTCCGGTATAATTTGTAACATTTTTTATCAGAAATCATCAACAAATAATTTAATTTTCATTTGAATACAAGAACTTTTATTTAAAACATTTTCTTCGTGAACGATCTATAACTGGATGTACAATACCGAAAAATTGAATGCAGGTTGAAAAAATGGGGATTCCTTGTTGATATTAATAAAGAAGCCTCCTCCAATTCTAAGTTTATTTTAAAAAATCTTAATTTTCTCTTTATATAAAAAAAAGTTTTGCGTGATGCTGCAATAAACTTATTACGTACCATCGCAACAATGCCAACATTCAAGAAATGTCGCCAATACGACTGCGATAGTACATTATTGCAAGCTCTCGCAGAAAAATATCGCAACGATTGTCTGGACTGGAACAGTTGCTTGATATAAAAAGGAGTTGTCTCATACGAAGACTTATTAACACAATCAATAGAAAGTACGCAACTTTCCATGAAGCAGCAAGAGTGCAGGTTTATCAAAATCTGAAGACTTTATCAATGGAGCAATGGATGATGCAGCATTTCTGAGGAAATCAGCTGAAGAAGAGCACCAAGAACGAATTTTTCGAGAAAAAGAACTACATAATACATGTAAATTTAAGCAATGAGTAGGAACATTTGTATAATTTGTACAATCAGGACCACTCTTCCGCTTAAGGCACTCTTGGCACGTGCCAAGGGTGCAAAAAATTGGAGGAAGGTAAATTAGAAAAAATTAAAGTTACAGAGAACGTACCATAGCCCACCAAGTCATAAGAGAAGTCTTTCTGCTCCTAAGAGAATAAAGACTGGAATGAGGTCTACTATGGAAAATGAAAAGCTTAACAGTTCGATGTTGTTATGCACTCAAAATTATATTACCATTGAAATTGATTACAATGTTATTAATGATTTTACAGTGATCAAAGCTTGAAGCAAACTTTTGTTGTACCAGTACAATGACAGTACTTGACAAAGAATAAGGATGTCTAAAATGATAATAAACAAGTTCATACAATAATGTGTATACTAAGGATGTCAAACTCGTGATCCACGACGAACATTTCTGCGGCCCGCCCAGTATATCGGCACCCAATAATATATAATAAAATAGCAGAATTTCTTCCGAAATAGGAAAGATATTAACAGAGAAGAGAAGTCAAGTGTCAGGACGTAAACATTAAACTTTTTTTGTTCTTTTATTTATGTTTATTATAAAGTATAATTCGAAATAAACTTATGTTTCTATGAATTGGTGTTTTTTGCGGTCCACCTAAGTTAAACCTTGTTTTGCTTGTCCCAAAAGTCAGCCTTTAAGTCTGACACCCTTAATCTATACTGTAATGGTGCAAACGATTTCATTAATTTACTGTACTAATTTTACAAAAGGGTTGGTGGGAGGTCAGTAATATCATAAGGTAAAAAATGAACAAAAGTGCCACTATCCTTTTCTTACGGTTGCCGGTATAGGGCATGGCAGGTTAATAGGTGATGGGTAATGGAAAGATTCTAAAAACAGCAAAAATAAAGTAAGGGAAAATTCTTCCCAATGCAAAACTAGCAAGTGTGGTGCTCTTGAAATATTGGGGGTGGCGTAACAATTTGAAGTGCCTAGGGTGCTGGGGAGGTTAAAAACGGCCATGTGGTGCAATAGTGTTTGGTCCGCCGTTAGGTGGACAATGAATGAAACCTTTCCCCCTAGTTTTACTATAAATAGTTTTGTTTTCATTGTTATTTACCTAAATATCCAATCAACACGAAACGTCTATTTTATAATAGAATTGGGAAAACATATTTCTGAAATGTGCCGTAGGTAAATCCTACGCACAAGTTCAACCCCTCGAATGTTGCGAAGAATCATTAATTGCCTTTTCACTCCTGTTTAAATGAACAGCTCGCTAATTAAGCGAGAGAAGTCCCCGTTTTAATGATGGAAAGCAAGGTTGCTGGGTGAGATGGCGTTTTGAAAAGGTTCGAAATTGAATTATGATTTGGAATGAGTTTACGCCAGTTTCCCCAATGTAGTTAACGAGACCGTGTGTGTAATGGAATTCTGTTACTTGCCTTAATAATAGATTTTCGAAAATTGAGTGTTAATGCATTAGTTCAAATTAGGAACTTTCGCAGTTAATTTTAGATCCTCAGGGACTGTTTTTGGAACTCCTTTGGGTGTGATGAAATTAGATTTTCGGTTCTACAAAGTCGTATAATAATGTTTATTTCGTAATAAAAGATCACGAGATCTATGTGACAGTAAATTTGTCAAATGCATTAATGTGTTGATAACATTAAAATATGAATTGTCTAAGAAAGAATTTGGAAGATTCGACTCTAGAATGAATTACATTATTTATTTTTAATTGTAAAGATTACGAGGTCTGCACTATTATCGTATCATATCACACCGTTGCCCGTTTCAAATTTGAACTGGATGCATTTGAAAAGGAGGAAAACGGTATGGAATAAGAAAAAAAATTCAAAAGTTAACCAATAGATGGCGCTCTAAGCTACATAACGAAGGTGGAATTGGCTACAAGTGACACTTTGAACCGAATCACGACGGTTTGGGTATGAGTTGTACCTTAAATCATCGGTACTGTTCAATCTGCAGGATTGTTCTGGATTTTGATGGAAAAAATGATTTCCAAGTCATTCAACAGTTGTTGCACTGTTAGCGAAAAGCCCACTCACCAAGGTAAGGTTATATCACAATGGATGGCAAAAAATCGGTTTTTAATTGTTTTGGTCCAAAACTCGCGTAAAAAGCAACAAAGGAAATGTGCCAATCACAAATTTTTCTTGTTCCATACCATTTCCTTTTTCTTCAAGTATATTCAGTTCAAATTTGAAGCCATTCTGAGCAATAGTTCTTTTTTTTTATCAATCTATGTATCTATGTAAACTGCTGTTCAAAATCGGAAAATTTTTTCCTTTAGTCAATGATGCCTTAAAAAATTAGATACATTTTAATGATATAACTTATGTATATAAGCTGATATAACGTAAAAAGGTTTTGCATGTTTTTAGTGTACGGCTTATCAGAGGATATACAACAATATAGAAGAAAAAATAGATAGTGAAAAATCTTTTCCCCTCTTAAAGTTTAACGTGAATACCTGTTAGAAATTAGACTATGTGAGTATCCTTGTATCAATCGATTCTATTCCTCCGGCAACAATGGTTTCACATCCTGAAAGGTTCTGAGACATGGGATGCGATTTTCAATTGCCCCGAGAGTATCAAATATAATTTGTAGGATTAAGATCAGGAGATCTATCTGACTAATCCATCTGACAAATATTGGCACTCCAGAAATACTTCGGTCAAATGAGCCCTATGTAGATGGTGGCGTATTCATCCATAAAAATGAAACCAGTGTCAGTTGCACACATGAAAAGGCGAATGTAACTCCCATATTTCATCCCTATACCTCAGCATACACACAGCTTCTGTCGAAAGGCATAGAGGTAGACACGTTTTTCATTATCCTGCCTGCTCACACAAACCATCAAAACCCTGATTCATATTGACCTCTTTCTAGAATGTTGGAAGACACTTAGACAGATTTTAGTTTCTTCTAGAGATAAAAGTACGTCTATAATCAGCAATTACACAATCTAGACTAATCAGTGAATGCTTTTCAAACTAATAGAATGCTTTTTCATTGATTCCAGCTCCAAAGTTTGTGTTTTTCCACCATGCTAAATGGGTCTGTGCTCAGAACGGAATGAGACATCAACAGAAAATTTTCTTGTAAGCAGACCTTTCTCATGCAGCCTTCTTGTAAGTCTGGCTCTTGTAAATGTTAATATATACATATGTATGTAGTATATTATAGCTTCATTCTATCTTAAACCAACTTATTTTGTTAGATTGAGATATATTACCACTATTCTTAAAATGTTGTTTATAAAGGGGATTTTTTTATTTGATATTCTATAAAATATATTAATAAAATGTATTAATAATACAAGTATTTACAATTTATTGTTGATTAGTTTTAAGAAAGAATTTACTACTCCATATAAAACCAATTCATCCTTAATAGTGAATTATTTTCGAATCTCTCCCTCTACTTCAATTTGAAGTAAACTATATTTACAATTAAATTGAAAATTTCACGCAAAAGAATAGTCAAATTTTCCCAAAAATGGTTATTTACACTTTGGGGAAATAATCCCATGTCCATCTTCTGCGAATGATAAAATTATTTTATCCGTAAAAATAAATCAGACTTTAATAAGAAACGATTTCGGGGAGAGGGATTAATGAGTAGAAAGAAGAGAAAAAAATAACTTTCCACCATTGATAATTAAAATTAATAGAAAATACCAGTCTAAAAGAGAAGAGAAAAAAATTTTATTTTTACCCCCTTTTTTTACGGAAACGATAAAGAGAGCTTAATGGTAATATCCTCCGTCTCCACTTCACGATCGAATTCCCATCGAGATAATGATTCGGAAACTGGCAACTATATGTGACTCTCAAATAAAATGCCATATCATTATTTTGCTATCTGGCACTCCATTAAACCAGGAAAATAACACTTAATATCGAGTAGAAGGGGATCAGCGGTTATATCTCATTGTTAAAAATTTCTATAAGATAACTTTGTTACAGATTCGTACTCAAATTAATCGATTAAATGTAGTCCGAAATGATTCAAAACGTTCTGCAGTGGAAACGTTTATGATGAATCATTTGAAAACAGAAATTGGGAACAGAAAGGTAAAATCTTAAGTTCAGTTTTTGTAATACAAATTTATTCTACACTAAAAGAAACAAATGAGCAGGTTACAGAATGGATATAGGCTCTTTGATCCTCTTCAGCGTCAACAATTCACAAATTTATCCAGCCAGAAAGTAATCTCGAAACTTGAAATACTAACTGCCAGAAATGTCTTAAGGCATGGACCAACTGGACCCGAACCCAGGACCTCACCTTTCGTGGCGGCCTCATTTTGTTCTCGACTCTGCCTTAATACGGGAGCAGGCGCGCACTCGATACTAACGTTAATGGACCCGCGGGGTGACTGGGTCACCCCAAACCTTTTTTTTATAATTATTTTTATTGCACACGATAAAAATCATAATTGCAGTGAATAATTTAATTAAGAGAAAGAGTACTTACTTACTTACTTTGAAGGACTTTTCAATTTTTCTTAGAAAATTTGAGAAAAAATTTTAAACAAACTGAACTAAGAAGTTTCAAATGTGCATGACTTTAATAAAAGACATAAATCCCAGACACTTTTCACTAACATTACAAGAGTGTTATTTGCCGGCAAAACTGTCATGTTTTGTACATTATTGTAGTTTTTTCGTCTATTAACTGGTTTTATTAAGTGCCTAAGACAATGACTACAGCATGGACATCCTATACTCGGATCGTGCCATGGATGTTGCCACGGCAGTGATTCACGCCTTCGGCAATATTTGACTCATTTCTATGTCTTTATTTTGTTTTATACACCTTTGCACTTTGTCATACATGACAACAACAGCAACAACAACATTAAGTGCCTAACTCGCCGAGAGCAATAGAATTCTGGGCGTTTCATCCAAAAAGTGCAACCTTTAACCCCCATAGTCTAATTCACTAGAAACATCTTCGATTCCCTTTCATTCTCAGTGGAGTTGTCTCTGTCCCCGTGTCCTTGAACTAGTCTTCGTTCATTTGTAGTGTTGATCAGACGTACTGATTACTTCGGTTGTTGCAGCTCAAAATTATCAAAACGTAAGTGCTTGAGCATCAAACAAAACAATTTAATTCTTCAGGAAGTTGATAAAGGCGTCAAGAAAATGGATACTGCGTTAAAATTTGGTATTCCTCCAAACAGATTATCAACTGTGAAAAAAGAAATTCACATGTTTGTGACGGTTCTATCCGCGACTTTATTAACACCTTGTGGACTCTTCTGGGGAAAAATAAATTAATTCAACCAACCTGCGCCGACCAAGAAAACGTGATTATGTAAATGAAGTATATTATATAAATTCTGTTTTCGCTAGTTTGTGGGTTGGCACGTTGGAGTTGGCAAGTAAGAGTTAACATAGAGTCTGTGAGTTAGTTGTTAGTTGAAGATTGAAAGATAGTGGAATTAGTAAGAGGTCTTGGAGTTATCCAAGGAAAAGATTACAGAGCGTAGATCCAACGACATTGATCAAGCCCGATAAAGATCGCCTGCAAGTTTCCAATGTAGCATCCGATGCATATGACGTACAGGTATTGTGAGCTTGATTAATTAGAAGTTAGCTTATTAGTGTGAGACGTAGTTATATTTGAGTGTATTTAAGCTGTATTAGATTCAGTTAAGAGTCCGTAGTAGTATCCCTGTGTTATAGAATCTCACCTCCGTGCTCTATTATTTAATCACCTACCTTAATTAGATTGTTATTGTGTTCGATTGATATTTTGGTAACAATAAATTAATTAGATTGAAATCATTCAGTTTCTCCCACACACCTAGCCGGGTTTAAAGGTAGACAAGAGGGTTCAGATGTAGCAGAACCGACCACTATCACAAGTTACAAAATTATGGTTCCTAGAATTCTTGTTCAAAATGTAAAGAACATGTGTCGACGAGGCAGTTTTGAAGTGGATACACACAATGCGAGATAAAAAATGTTTCGATCTCTAGACCTTTTGTAATAGAGAAAGCTCTTCATTTCGCGAAGGCATTGGGATACAACCAATTTCTATGTACCAATGAATGGCTAGAAAAATTTAAAAGACACGGAAAAATACGCGTAAAGGGATTTGGATGGATTGCAAAGGTATGAGGTGTATTATGAAACAAAGCATTTTTTCAAACAAAAGAACTCAAAATTAACAGATTTTATGAGTTCTTAAATTTAAGGATGCATGTATTAATGTACTTTTAGAATTTCGGTTATAAAATAAGCTATGTTTAAAATTAATTGTAGGCTTAAATTAGAAAAGGTCCTTAAAAGTCATTAATTTTAATATAAAATTGTTTTCTTAATGTTAAAAATGAAAGTATATTTCTCAACATTCTTTTTCTTTTCCTTGCAGCTTTTTTTATGGGTAAGATATATAAAATAAAGTGATATTAATTTACAAAAGGGTGTGAATAATTACTTTTTTCAATACGTAGTGTTTATGATTTTAAAATTTGTTTAATTTGGTTTATAAAGTACAGGATGGCCATAATTAAACTGCAAGTGTTCAAGGGCTGCTGGAGAGAAAACCACAGGGAACATTCATATGAAATTTGGTATATATACGTTTCAGAACACGCGCAAGTCAAATATGCAAGAAAAAGTCGCCATTTTCACCCGATAGATGGCACTGTTCCGTGTTTCAATGCTTATCGACGGCATTTATGCAAATTTTAAGCCCATCGAATAGTAAAAAAATAAGACCATATTGAGTAATGGTCAATCATGACCTGAATAAGAAGGAACGTGCATTGTTAGTGAAGATATTTTATCAGAATGGAAGCAATTATTCAGCTACTCTGAAAGAATACCGACGTATGAAAAAAGAAGAGGTCCAATGTGTGTGTCAATGGATTGAAAAATTTGATTTCTAAATTTGAAGAAACAGGAGAAAAGGGCGTTATTCCAGGCACAAGAGGGCACCGCGCGTCCCGTAAACTCGGAAAGAGTGCAACAAATTGATGACGCTATTGCTACTACGACTAGCAGCTCAGGAGCCAGTATGCTGCAACACGTGAGCGCAAGAAGTGTGGCTCGGACATTATCTGTTCCCTGGTCAACTGTGCGTAAAATGTTGTTCTACATTCTTCGCCGCTATCCGTATAAAATTAAAATGCTTCAAGCATGTGATTGCATCTGGTGGTTTGCATATTGAGCACATCATGTGATAATTTCCTTGAATAAATAATGGTTTAATTGTTTTCCAAAGCGTTTTTATGGATAGTTTAATTTGTGATCTTAATTTACGTTAATTTTTGAAAACATGGTACTGTAAAAATTTAATTACTGAAGCGGATTGTATGAAATTTTGATAAAATGTAAGTGATGGATTTTTTATATTGTTTATATGCCTCTTAGAATGCCATTATGCTCTATATCGGTTTTGGAAGTTGTATATGCCACCGGTGAGCGTTGAAATGCGGTACAGCGCCATCTATCGGGTGAAAATGGCGACTTTTTTCTTGCATATTTGACTTGCGCGTGTTCTGAAACGTATATATACCAAATTTCACTGGGATATTCCCAGTGGTTTTCTCTCCGACACCTCTTGAACACTTGCAGTTTAATTATGGCTACCCTGTATATTGAAAAATGAATCGCTGTGTAATGAATTTTCAACATGACGAACTTTTTTCGGGATTTGTTAAATAGAGGATCAACTGTATTAATATTCTTCAAACAGATTTTCATAACTCAAAAAAAATCTTACATTATCCGTGTACTTCTAAATCAAGTATATTTTGTTTATCTATGTGTGTTATTATTGATAACAAGTATGCACTTCTTTTTCGAAAGTTTAGGCAAAAAGCCAAAGTTAGCTACAGCGATGCGTATAAATTGATTGGCGCGAAACATGTGTCTGTCTTTATCACATTACTATAAAGTCCAGGGCCGGTTTACCTATTGGGCACTTGGAGTGGGCACCTAGAGGCCCGGAAGGGCCCTGATAATCCGGACTTAACTAGAATTTCTGGTTTTTCATCTCGATCCGCCATTGCGAAGGGGATCTAGTAGATATTCAGCACCCAAGGCCCGAAATTAACTTAAATTGGCACTGATGACGTCACATGAATTTGATTGACTCAAAACATGTGAATGCACTTATCATGTGACTATGATGTCACATGAATTTAGCCATATGAACACTGCTTTTCTTGTAACGTTTAATCACAATATGTACTTGTTTCTGACAAACTAAATTGTTTTCTTTTGCATTCAGTACAGGTGTACGTTATTAATTTATCTACTTATATTAAATGTGTCTCGATGATCAAATATAATTCAATGAATATTCAAATTGTTTTAATATTCTATATGGGTGACTGCTTTGTTAAGTTTGTAGTTTCTCTCGTGCAATGCTCCAAATAGTGGACAGATTTTAACTATTTTTTTTTACCCCTGTGCTCATCTCAAGTATAATCCATACACCAAATTAGATGGCAATCCGTTCATACATTTTAGGTGCAGGATACTGGTTCATCTTTTTTCTTTCAAATGAGGCTGCGAATTGATAATTGCTATTGCAGACCTAGTACGTTCTCTGGGAGCTTGTATCACTTTTTATTGTGGTACCATATTGGTGGAATACCAATCCGCGCAATATAATTTTGACACCTAGTTTCCTTTCTAGAGAAAGGTACCTGAGCTCTGACAATCCAAAATTGTTCTTGAAATTTAATATTACCGAGAGCACCCAAGAACTCTAGGGAGCTTTTACATGCCGCATAATTATACATCATGGACGCTGTCAATTTATTGCATCATGAAAATCCACCGACTTGTGAGCCGCCGTGGAACCCACAAACTTGGACCGTTCAAAAAGAAAAAACAACCTTACCAACTACGCCCCCCAGCCGGCGGATAATGGTTATAGAGAGAAGTTTAGTTGTAATCATCGTGTACTTTAATCTCAGAATAAAATTTACCAAAACAAAATTAATATTTCAACTAAAATTAAATAAAGTAAATTTTGAGATAATCTTTTAAAAGAAAAACAAAAAAAAGTAATTTTTACAGAGAATTTTTCATGATAAATTTTCAAAGAACAGCAAATTTTATTTTTTAAATTTGATAAAACACGTTTGATGAAAGTTTCTTGCGAAAAAATCGTCTGAGAGAAAAATACAAGCACAGACGATTCTTTAACATCGCCACAACATTTTGGAACATCTTAGGTATTATTTAATCGATTTTTAATACGAATCTCTCTTATAATGACAACACAAATTATAATTAAACTCTGTTAAACGTTATTTTCAAAGATTAATGGTGTCCCAGTTAGCAAAGCAGACACGGATTTTTCTACTCAAAATCGTTTACAGTAATCAGTTTCCGAACCATTATCTCGAAGGTTAATTCGAACGTAAAACTGAATCTTTCTGTAAAGAAGGGTAATCACCATTAGATACTTCTTTATCATCTCTGTCATAAAAAGGAGCTAAAAATTGATTTCTTTCCTGTCTATTATAATCGTCATCGGTGATTTGTGATTTTCTTTTTATTATTTTTCTTTTTTGGGATTATAAAGAAATTGGAAATGATTTTTTTTAAAAAAAAAAAGATGATGAATATCCTTTTGTGTGACTTTTCACTTCGTGAAAAGAATTTATCAATCATTATGAAATGAATTCGTAGAAAAGATTTTGTAATTTTGCAACAAAGCCATTTTCTGAAAAATCGGATCAATTCATTTTCAGAAATTTCTTTTAGACAATTATATGGGAAAATGACTACAACCATAGGTTGATATAAATGATTTACTAAACAATTAGTGATGAAATAGTTAATTAGGCATTAAACACCAAAGAAGGACGTCTTTCTCCTATGTCTAGTGTTCATCGTCTCTGGGCTTCCGTCTCAGTGATTTCCCGTGTCGTGCCTTGTCGGGCACTATTGGCAGGGTGTGACGTCAGTGTGGATTGCTCCACTCGACGTAACAGGAGGAGAGGAATGTGACAGTGCAGATATCCAACCTTACAATTATGCATATTTGGAGTTAAACTGAGATAAAGAGGAAAATTTGTTTTTAAAAGTCCTTAAATCTCCAGTTTATTTTACTTCAGCTTCTATTTCTGTAGAAGTTAAACATCCTATACATATTCTAAAAAGAACGTTTATAATAACGATAACGAGTGTTTTTCTTTTAAAATTCTATTTAATAAAACAAAAATAATGAAATGAACAACCGTAATAAATGCATATCAGTGATAAAGTAGATATTGAAACGCGACCCGTATGTCACTTTCTCTGCAGCAATACTCTCCTTGTGGGAAAATTAGTTTTACAGGTAAAGCTCGCTTTTTCCCGCATGAAAAATAAGAAAATGGCAACCATAGAAGAGTGGACAGGATTACCAGATTGGTGACTTGGCAAAAAGTACATCCCCAAGGAATCCTCTGGCTCTAGGATCAACCTTTCTAGAAATTACCATGAGTTCAGAAGAGAGTTCATTCGAGCCCCTCAGGGGGCTCACCTTCTTGAGGTGAGTACGGGTGTCACAATCCCGAGGTGCCCTAGTGATCTTTTCCTTTTCCCAAGGGGCTTACTGTCTTTGGTAAACAGGGGTGTCACGACCCCGGGGTACCCTAGTGATCCTTTTCTATTTTCGACCCTCTTTCTTGTCATTCAATTTTTCCTTTACTTCTTTTCACGTCTAGATCACAGCTTAAAAAATATTAAATGTACTTGTGTGTGTGTGTGTGTGTGTGTACTTGTGTGTGTACTTGTGTTATATATTTATTTAATTTGATTACTTATCCATTAATAACATATTTTTGTTTACATTTTGTATTGCGTTAATTTAGTGTCTTTTTTCTTCAGTTTCTTTAAATATTTTGCTTATGTTGATTTATTCATTTTCGACTAACACCGTTGGTTTACCAACCCGCATGTTTGCCGTGTGCGGCGTCCCGTAAGGAGAAAAATGGTGTTCTGGGGATACCTTTGCGTTCCCTTTGGCCCACGCTTCGCTGTAGACGGGTGGCAGGAGTGAGCCCGCTCCTGTCAATCAGTTGGTGATACCTCTCTCCGGTGTCCCCTAAGAGACTTTGTTGTAGGGTTAGGGCTGCAGATAAGGGGTGGCGGGTTTACCCGTTGGATCCACGCCCTGATGCTGTAGCACTATATTCTGGGTGTACTCCAGGTAAGCGCCGTGCCTGACTAATGTCAGTTGACCGGCACACTGCCTCCCTTGTTGGACTCCATGGTGGGTGGAGGCACACCAGAATGAAGTTTGTTACGCATTTATGAATCCGAATATGCTGTGCTCGGGTAAAGGCCTTATTTTACCCAACTTAAACATTGACGATATTGCAAAATGTTCACGATTTTTAATCTTAACTTTACCCAACAATGAAATGTCACGGAAATCTCCGTTTGCTGTTCACAAGGTTATAATAGGAATAGGTGGAGAACCTAAATCCATCAAAAAATTACTGTCCGGTGACTTACTCATCGAGACTACCTCTGCCTTACAAAGTAAATCGTTCTTGCTCGCTAAAACCTTTTTAGATTCTCCACTAACAGTAAGCCCTCACAAATCTTTGAATTCTTCTCGAGGTGTCATCTCTGAACCAGATCTTTTGTGTGTCTCCGAGGCAGAAATTATGGAAGGACTTCATGACCAGGGAGTTACCCAGGTCAGAAGAATTACAATAAAAAAAGACACTGCACTCTTCCCCACTAAACATTTAATTCTAACCTTCAATAGCCCTAACCCCTACCATCAACTGTTAAAGCCGGATACCTAAATTGTAAAGTACGTCCCTACATACCGAATCCTCTGCGCTGTTTTAAGTTCCAGAGGTTCGGACACTCACAAACTCCCTGCCGTGGTCAATTGACTTGCTCTAGATGTGCAACCGTTGGGCATTCCTCCACGGATTGTACACTAGAGCCAAAATGTGTTAATTGTTCCCTAACCCATCAATCAGATTCAAAAGTATGCCCTAAGTGGAAAACGGAAAAAGAAATCCAAGCTATTAAAACAAATAGAAATATATCTTATATAGAAGCACGAAAATTAATAGTTCCACAGTTAACTCAAACTTACGCTCAAGCTTCTAAATCCTCTACTATAAACAGTTCCACACAGACAGACGAAGATATAACAAAAATAAAATGTCCACCTTTAAATTTACTACAGCCAATTTCATCCCTCCCAAAACAAAATATACCAACGTCCATTCCTTCTGTTTTCATATCATCTTCAGCCCAGGCACACCTCTTGCCCTCTACCTCTTCAATAGCCACTACAATGTCAGAGCCTCAGCCACCAATTCCTATTTCTGCTGCAATACTTTCCACCTCCAACCCTACGTTCAGTCCTCTATGGAAACTTCATCAAACATATCCGCTTCCTCATCCAACTCCTGTACTCAATTCCCTTCTGCATCTATAGTACAATATTCAAAAAGGAAAAATCCAAAAACTCGAGCAAGAAGAAAAAGTTACTACAAAAACTAAACGAAGCAGCAATACATATAAAAATGGCACCGCACATACCGATAAAGAGTTCTCCCGTACAGACTTCCGAAGAAGAAGAAGAAGAAGAGGACATGCTCATATTTAAAGTCAAAGCAGAAGAGGAAGAAGTTATGAAAAGAAAAATATTTAACTACCGACCAAGCACCGGAAAGAGGACGTGATTGAATCATACTTATCGGACTTGGTGGGGGTAATCCCCACCAAATCTTGTTATTAGTAATTTTTACTTGAATATCAAATATTTTGGATTTTCTTTTTCTGAACTGTTTTAACCTTATCTGACTTGGTGGGGTGTGCCCCACCAAAATCTGATTGTTGTTTATTTGTGTGAACTTTTAACTATATTTGAGTATTTTAAATGGATTTTTAATATTTTAACGATTGATTGGAGCAGCTTAGCCGAAATCGGCTCTTGAGCCATTAAACCCTACATTCACTCACTCACTCACTCACTCGAGATCATAATCTGTTTGTACATTGACTACGATAAGAGAGGCTGTATATATATATATGAGTTTCTGCTAGTTAAACTGCTCAAGATAGCCGTATCTGGAACGTTGTAAGGCTTGTTTATAACAATTTTACTGGTGAAATACTTTACAGGTAATTTTTTTTAAGGAAGAAAGTTAGACAAATATTTTCTAATTAACAAAGCTCTTTCATAGGGTATAGTTTTTATTTATTATTAAGGTTTCACTTTGAAGCTGAATAAGGTCAATTGGCGACGGACCTCATCACTTTGAGCCCCGGTCTAATGACGAGGACGCCACCTGAGCTGGCACTTCACTCACCACACATCCATATCACGCCAATACTTGGGGACATAAAGCCACGAAAGAGTTAACGTACATCACCCCCTTTACAGGGTGAATTTTCAGTGATACTAAGTTTCGAACCGACGACTGGATATCCCCGACAACGAGTTCGTAACCATGACCATTCAGCTACCATAGCCACTTCAACAACTTATAGGTCTGGTTTATTCTTCCCCCTATTCTCAAGAATTTTGTGGAGGGTCTCTCATTTGGGGCCATTTTGTACTTGTATTTTGTTTAGTACACAAATAAAGTAACTTCTCGAAGGGTCGGTACGCAGCTCGAAACCCTTTGGGTGAGCTCGATTCTCCCAAGTAAGTAAGTTTGATAGATCTGGTGGGTTCATCAATTCAGATAAAGACAAATACTTTTTTTCTGTCTTTTCGAAAATATTTATTACGGAACGACACGGACATTCGGAAACACGAAAAAATTATATTATTAAAACTTAGATTGTATTATTAGGGAAACCGACCCTTCAATTACAGCTGACAACTGTACAAAATGGTAGCTCACCTGCCACTAAGCTCTTACAGATAACAAAAACTGTAGCTTCGCGTTACAGAGCAGCGCCCTCTAGTCATCGCTTTTCACCAACAACTTATGTTGGTTAACTTTGGGAAATTAACATTGCGTCAGCGTTACCCAATAAACTTGAAAATGTACCATCTTTTAATTAATAAGCTTTTATAAGTTTCACTTGTATGAAATGGAATCTGTGAACTCGATATTTCGACCTACTTTAAAGGGTCAGATTAATTCGGAATTTTGCACACTTGTCCCGGACCGATGACAATACAATTATTTAATAATTTTGCTCCATTATCCTGAACAGGATCATCAGGAATAACGATTTCTCAATTTGGCGACTATTTCCGTATACCACTTCCAGATTTGGTGACTTAAAGATTAAGGTGTAACCCTAAAAGCGAATACACTTGTAGTTAATAAAAATAAAACAAACAAAAAATTATTCTTTATGTGAAAACGGGGCGGGTGGGTGCGTCAGCAATTTCTTACAATAATATAAACATTTTTCTAGTTTTTCTGAAAATGGTAATAAAAAAAGACTCCTGCATGTGAAAAAAAATTATTTATGTTCTAACTGCGAAATATTCTTTATTTTTATAAAGCAATACGTTTAAAATGTGATAATACAATTGACACTTAATATTTTTTCTTAACTTTTATTAGTTTGATCTGTTTCTAAGAGATGGAATCTTTGAAATATAACGAAACGGGACTCATACGAGGCCCCGTAAACAGAGAGAATAAATACCCTTCAGACTTGTTAAATAATTTCCATTGAAGAGCAAGACTAATTCCAGCTGCCACGTAATTCCGGCTCCAAGTATCAAACTCAAGGATAAATTCAGCAATGAACAAATGATAGTTTAAAAAACTAAAAAACCACGCTTTTATTGTAGATTGAACTAAAAAACGAAAAATAAATTATTGTTTAAAAAAGGAAAAAAAAATACGCTTTTATAGTGAATTTTTCTAGAAAGTAAAAAAATAATTCTTAATATAAGAATAAAATGATGAACGAGAAAATTAATGCTTTGTACTACATTTTTACACTTACTCAGCATTTCGGAATAGAAGTTAGAAATTATAACAGTTCATATATTAATAGAACACCCCGCGCTTTTACCCCAATGACATTCATTTTCTCGTTCATCATTATATTCTTTATTAAGAATTATTTTTTTACTTTTTAGTTCGATTCTCTATAAAAGCGTATGTTTTTTAGTTTTTTTTAAACTATAATTATTGTATCCACACAGCTTTACCTTGTCTTCGCACGCAGTCTTTATTTAGGAAGCTGGCGTGTTTAAATCTAAATAATAAATCCTGTTTTATATCATTTTTAAAGTTCAATACAAAGTAAATAGTAAAAAAAAAGGAATAGAGTTCAATAAAATATTGAACACCGAATATTCTCAAATTTTTATTTTCATATAATTTTAAATATAACTTCATGAAATATTAATATATTTAGCAGCTTTTTTATTTTTGTATTCAGTTGACATTCAAATTATCGTTTGGTATAATTTTGTTTGTTCACGTGGCAAACATATTCTGCTTATAAAATAAGGAAACAAAAATGTATTTCGAAAACTAATCATTTTATTATAAAAATGATATAACACCTGCTACATTAGTAATTTTATCCAGTTTGACTAAATTATAGCAATTAATTTAGAGCAAGTACCCCACGCTTTTACCCTAATGGCGTTAATTTTCTCTTTAATCATTTTATTCTTATATTAAGAATTATTTTTTAACTTTTTAGTTCGATTCACTACAGAAGCATGTTTTTTTAAGTTTTTTTAAAAACTATAATTTATTGATGAAGATAATGTATTAGGTAGTAATTAACTTTTTATTGAACTAAAGGAATTTTTTTTATTCAAAAGTTAAAATTTTGCAAGCAACAACAGCTCTTCCATCCAAATAGTCTGCGGAAAATTGTGACCTGTAAGGGGAAAAAAGTCGACTTTAATCCCTGAACCTTCCACAAACCCCATTACACTGTTTATTTTTACATTCATTACGATTTTTGAAAAAATATTTTAATGTACATTAGTTGAAATTGCGTAGACTTTAATTTGATACATTCCCGTTACTTCTTAATGTTGTCGATGTGTCGATTTTTAAAACTTTCCCATTCTCCCAAAACTTATTTTTCTCTTTCTAGTAATCATTTGTCAATTAATCAATCTCATTCTCAGATTTTTTTACCTATACATAAATAAAAATAATTTTTATTAAAAATTAGCACCAATATGTGTCAGAAAATATTTTGTGGTACTTCCATACTATCGCAATCATGCCAACTTTCAAGATAACTCATCAAATTGGCAACCCTGATTTCAAGTGTCGTAGGTGCTGAATTGGTTGCCATGTGCTTCGTTTTATTTTTCTTTGCTTGTCTCTATTCTAAGCCTAACTGTTCGTTGATATGGCAAGCTCAAATACTGAAATGCGAATCTGGGATTTACTGAATTCTTAAAAAATAAAGATGTGGTAGTTAGGAGAGTGGGTGCCAGCTCAGGTGTCGTCCGCGTATCTTGACCTGGTTCAAAATTACGCGGACCGTCGCCAAAAGCCCTCGTGTTGCTAATCAGTGTGACGTTAATATTCTCTCACTCACTCTTAAAAAATAAAATTTAATAACACAATTGATAATTATATAAAAAATAAAAAAATAAGTTTTTTATTGATTATTATTTATTTATAATTACTTGATATTTTTTTCATAGTATTTTTAACTGTGTGTTCCATATTACCGTCAGTGTATTCTATTTTTTAGAATTTGTGCGGTTTTATTCGATGCTGTAAATATGGTTGCAATAGTACGTAAGTGATTGTGTGACTCATTTTAAGGATTTTTAAATTTTTATGAAATATTTAGAAATACTTTCAAATATTTTGGAGAAAAACACTAATTCCAGAGAAACTTTCGATATTTTTTGCTTTTTTTAGTTTTATTTTTTTGCATTCAAATCGATATTTTAGTCTAAATTTTGTAAGGAAAGTTAAAATATTCCATAGAATTAACATTGCTTTCAGAAATTCAAACTGACTCATAAGTGGAATCTTAAATGAATATCTTACTTGTACATCTTTGTTGTTAAGATAAATAGATCTCAAGTAAGATCCTTGATCCACTGTTGGGATAGTTATCAAGAACTATTTTAGCCAAAATAATGAAGCCACACCTTCATGTTTAGAGCTTGAAGAAAAGTAAAGCCAAGAAAAGTGAACTCTCTTTTTGGGTGTAACCATTTAGTTTTATCTTGTCTTTATCCTCTTAATCAATATATATTTCCTAATGCACTTTCTTTTGAAAGATGATAATAGATATTATTTTTCATTTTCTGGGTCATCGCACAAACAGCACTTTTTATTTAGCTATGTTGTACTTACAGAAATACCCTCTTTAAAAATAGCAATTTCTTTTGGACAATTTATTATCCTTTTGAAAGTTATAGATCTTCGCAACTCCTAAATCTTCTTAATAGATAGTTTAGATAGTTTTCTAAAGATAAGATTTTTTTTTCAAAATTAATGCAAACAATACATATTATTTAGAAAAGCGAAACTTTTAAAAATCCTTCTCTAAAATGGAAATTTATTTTGAAAAATTGAACAGAAATTTTGAATAGAAATCAGAATTTTGGATAGATCAGGCGACCGTGAAAGCCATAAATTTTAAAAACAGTCCTACCAGCTTTAAGAACAGAGTACATTGTTGCCAAGGAGGAAGTAGTGCACTTCATTCAGTGTTTCCTTCCCTTCCCTCCTTTTTTCGTTCAAGGTCCAATCTCCACGGTTCGATGAGTGGTATTCAAAATTATACAACCCATGCATTCTGAATCATCGCAAATATTTCATTCTTGCATTGCATTCTCGTTAAAACTGAATTTACCTTCAATCCAAGTTTGTTATAACAGAGCTAACTGCATGATGAATTGAGAGAGTTTTATTTCAATTTGTCCTACTTCCGATTATGAGGCACATTGAAAAAAGTTGAATGATTTGATAACATTTTCAGTTTTTGGAAAAGCATAAATGTTTCTTCATCAAAACCACACACAGAATCGTTAATTCAAATGAAAGCGCAATCTAGGACGCTATTGAACTCTTAAATTAAAGTCCTCCAAGAAATCGTATTTCAAACAACATTTAGAGTTTAAATCAAATAAACTGCTAGCAAAAGCACTCTCCGAGTTATCAAAGTTTAAACTTCTATTAATTGCCTACAATGCAACGTCCTCCCAAACTGCACGACAACCGTTCCTAAATTTAATTAGTTCACTTTTCTATCATCCCTGTACAGAAAGCAACCAATCTATTGCATTAGCCGATGCACTGCCCAAGCGGAACATCTCGTTTGAACTTTAACCGGACTTTATTAAGATATCCCAAAATAATTAGCGATGCCGTTAGCAAGTGAAATGTAAAATAAACCCCCCATTCAATCAGTTTCCAATCATTGGCCTATTCATTGTAACCCTTTTCCTTAACTCATAAATGAGAAATGATCAAACGGCAAAATCTTAAATTATTTTAGCACTTTCAGTTTTTTCGAAAGATTTATTTGTAGATGCTATGCGGTGACTAGATTATCAATGTAAAATCTTAAAAATAGAAGAAAAAATTTATTACAATAAAGGTAAACTATTTTTAAATAAAAATTACTTAGCCACAATTTAAAAACAAAATATTAAATTTTGCAAAAATTATTTTAAATTTCGGTAAATGTTACGAAATGTAGAAAAAGGAATGAGAGAGAATAATTAAATATTGAAAGTTTTAATGTTGGAAAATTTTGTATGAGGCTGGTCTTAATCAACAATAAAGAAACAACCGATTCTCATGCACGCAATACCTGGAGTGTTATTACCAAACGATTTTAAATTTCCATTTTATTTTCACTCACTGATCAAGCATTCTAATATAAATTGTTGCTAAACGAAAAACACAAACAAGATCAAAATTTAAATTCTACATTAGAAAAATATATAAAACTATAATAATACTTGTGCTTTCATAGTTGTGCTTATAATGTGCTTTCGTAGTTGGTAATACTGAAAGATATGGTGCGATGCTACGAGAAGAAAGAAGATTTTTAGCTACGTACAAGCAAAAATGGAAGGTTTTCAAAATATATCTGATGTTTAATGCTCTTCAACGAAATAATTTTTTTTTAAATGACGGATGGATTTTTTATAAATTTGGAGGGGAAGAAAGAATGACATCAGATTAAACATGCATCTATGCAATATCGATACAGAACTAAGTCATATTAAATCAAATAAATAATCGTTTGCGAAAAGTTTTTTTTTCTTTCGTTTCATCTTCAAAAACACAGATACTGAATTCCTTCTCTTTTAATTTAAGTACAGCAATAGTGGTACCTTATCTAAAACTTGCTCCTGAAGGAGAAATGAAAGAATATAAGGGTTCTTGAATACTTCTTTCGGCTTGTCTTTTATTACCCTTATGTTATTTGTTTTAAAATGGTAGAAGGAAAGTTCTTATTTTCCATTGTATTCCGTAAGGATTTCTACTTAGAATTGAAATTCCAAACCATTATTTGAGGATGTATATTTTTTTCCTTTGCTTATTCCTGCTCAATTGGGAAACTTGGCAGTTATTTACGAGTACAAAACTGTTTTTGGAAGGGAAAAGAATATTTTACTGCAATAAATAAATAAAGATAAGATATAATAAATCTTCATGAATGCCACAAGTGGAATAGATCTTCTTTAATTTCAAATAGCTAAAAGGGATTTATTTTTCTGATTTAATTGTTACTAAATTTTAATTCTAAACAGAATTAATATATATCCATTGTAGTTTCTCAAAATTTACCAATAAAGAAATATTTTAAACTAGAAATGCTAAGAAAACGGGTTTTAATACACTTAAAGACAATATTAATAATACTATCCCACACACTTCTCCAATCCATACAGATTTTACATAAACTTGAAATTTATTCAGACAAAACAGTTTAACCCCTTAAGTGGTCAATCTTTTCCACCAAAATCTTACAAAAAGGGCACATTTTTTTATTGCAAATAACTAATCATTATACTTAACAAAATGCGAAAATGGAAGAATTTTATTTTAATTTCTAATTTTATATAAAGTTTTCACACTATTTTTATTTTATAATTGAGGAACACAAAAACCCCTAAATGTTTGCTTTTTATAAGTACATTCTACAAGCTTCAAAGAATGTTTCATACATCTTAAATGAAAATGTCTCATATTTATAAAAAAAATTCATGTCCGTGCCTCTTAAAAAAGTTGAGGATTTTGTGAGTGTGTGCATATATATAAGTATACGTATATATATATATACAGCTTGAAGCATGGTGTAATACTCAGTTTTACATTACAGTGAAAACAGAGATATTATGGTTTTTTTTTATTATATTTCCCGTTTCATTTCTTCTCAAGCAATAAATTGCACATTGCATTGCCACTCCCTGTTCTTTATCGAATATTTTCAAGAATCTAAACTCTTGCCTTTCAATAAAAAAAATTGCCGTTTCCCTACAAAAAAAATCCTGGATTAGAAGTATTTCAGTACCATGGAGAAACTGCATCTCTTAAAGAAATACTAATCCATAATCTCACTATAAGAATTAAAAATATGTGCATATAAAAGATAGAAAAAAATAAAATATCAGTGTCCATGTAAAGTACGGGCAAACCAGTTGTGGTCAGTTTTCGGTAGCCGTACTGTGTACAGGCAACAAACCCGTAAAGGGGTTAAAACTTCATAAGAGTCATATAGAATTTTTACTATTAAACTTCGATGAAGTTGACTTGTTGTCTTTTGATTAACACCATGTACGTATATGTTCCATAGCTAGAGTATCAATACTGAGAATTTTGATCTGTTGGTATTTATGAAGGGTAAAAGTTTTATATAAATTGTGTAATAAAATAAATAATAGTGTAATGAAATAAAAGTATGTGTTCAGAGCAACCTTTATCCCACTATGGATAACAAAGAAATACAAGCTTAAAGTTTTCTTGACTTCTAGAACAGAGTACCAAAAAAAGCAAAAATCTTGATACAACTAAACAACTGTGTAATCATCCGAAACAAACTTGTCACTTTGTCGAACTTCATCACTATAAAAAAACACAATTATCAGAGTTAACATGACAACACTCATTCTGCCATTTTTTTTATCGCGTTCTTTCGCTGATTTTGCAGGTCTTATATCCTCCAGAACAACAAAGTCTTTTTCGAAAAAGAATCATTTTGTTTGTGTTGCCATTTTCTCTGCAATAAGTCCATATTTATATTTTTTTCTGCTTATCTCGCTAAGCCGCTTGCTGACGAATCCAGTACCCGTTCCTTAGTATTATAACGAAAGTTGACAATTTGTGGAAAAGAAATTCAGCGGAGCATTTTCATTGATCTCTTTTCTTGCAAAGATATTTCTACTATTTTCTCTTTTTCTATCATTCGTCGTCATTCTAGATATGGAGAGTAATTTTTGTGTATTGGTTTGCCTCTCACATATCTTACCTCTGGGCTAGAATAAATAAAAGAGAATGCTCATAAATATACAAAGTCTGTTTCATCTGTGTAGACAGATTCGATGGAAAGAGCAAAAATATAAATGAAATTTCGATTTTGTTTTATAACCAAACTTGAAAATGGTAAGATGTAAGTTGATATAATGAATATTGTTACGACATTTGTGTGTGTGTGTGCGTAATGAATGCTAAAAATAGTGTTAAAAATTATATCTGGATGTGTAATACGTTAATAGTACTTTCAGTTGTATTTGTGACGGATCTATCCTCGACTATATTAACACCTTGGGGACTCTTCTGGGGAAAAATAATTTAATTCAACCAACTTTCGCCGACCAAGAAAGCGTGATTATGTAAATGAAGAATATTATATAAATTCTGTTTTCGCGAGTTTGTAGTTGCATGTTGAGTGGCAAGTAGGAGTTAGCATAGAGTCGCGAGTTAGTTTGTTAGTAAGATTGAAAAAATATAAATTATTAAAAAGATAAATGAATCCAAGACAGTGATTCCGATCACTGAATCCAATGTAGATCGAGCATCGGTATTAGGTTAGGTATATTAGTTAAGTCTGCGAGTTATTTTTAGTTTATTGGTAGTGTTATTAAGAGGTCTTGGAGTTGTCCAGGAAAACGGATTACACCAGTGAATCCAACGACATATCATCCGATAAAGTCACCTGCAAGATAATGTAGGATCGATGCAAAAAAGTACAGTATCGTGAGCTTTTTAATTAGAAGTTAGCTTATTAGTGTGCGACGTAGTTTATATTGAGCGCATTTAAGCTATCTTAGATTCAGTTGAGGGTCCGTAGTAGTATCCCCGTGTTATAGAATCTCACCTCCGCACTCTACTATTTAATCGCCTATCTTAATTAGAGTGTTATTGTGTCTGATTGATATTTTGGTAACAATAAATTAATTAGAATGAAATCATGTCTGGTGATCATTCAGCTTCTCCCACACACCTAGCAGGGTTTACAGGTAGACAAGGGGTTTCAGAGTCAAGCAGGAACCGACAGGTATTACATATTTATTTTATGCTAAAATTGTAATACTTCCAAGAAAAGCCGTTTCTTACATTATAATGACTATCCGATAGAAACTTGGCGAAATGTTGGTGATAGAGCCAAATTAACACGAATTTGGGGACTTGGTGACCGTGTGAATGCTTGTGGAAATTCCTGGAGAAATCTAATATTTCACGATCTATGACAGTGGTGGGCAGAGTTTTCCAGATTGAGGGTTACTTCTAATTTTTTCAAAGGTTGCGGTCCACTCAGTGTCAATGGTGCACACAAGGGCAGGGGAGGGGTCCACGGGTCCAGACCCTCCCTCGTAATCATTCATTTTTTACCGATTCATTATAGTCCCATGTATATAGTACGTAAACTGTAATTAAGTATTTGATATAAGTAGTTTTTTTTTTATTTATGAATGTTAATGATTTATTCAGTAATTTATTTTTTGCCGTTTTTGTTCTCAACAATCGACAAAATCAAAAAGAAAAATATGTTTGTCTGCGTATTGGGGTATATGACACGAGAATGGTAGACCTTCAACCCATCGACCCCTTCCCTTTAAAAAATCTTCTGTGCGCTACTGAGCAATGTCGTAGGTGTGGTGAGATAAGAAAAAGGTTATTATTATAACTTAATAATAAGTACGGAATATGTACTGATATACCTATTCAGAACTAAAATAAAAAACAACACTTTAAAAACCGCGTTTAAAGCAAAACGCAAGATTCAAACTTAATAATAATAGCCCCAAATATTCTTCTATCAAATGATACATTTATTATGAAACAATTCAAAATGCATTAAAAAATAAAACATTTTTATCTAAAGTTAATTTTCGTTGCTATAGCCAGTAGAAGGCTTAGTCTGCGTACTGTCAGCTAATCTTGAATTTTCCGTATATAATTACTAACTGCTAAAATTTTTAGGCGGTCACGCCAAAATGTCTTGGTGGTCCACTGGTCGATCGCGATCGACGTAATGCCCACCCAGGATTTATGGCAAAAGCGGATCTTTCTCGAAAGATCCGTGTAGACTATAAATGAGAGCCACTCTTTGAAGATGAGTTAGCATGGGTTTGACCATTGAAGAGTCGACTAGCGATTAGTTACTACTATCGAGTGCTTACGAATAATCTTAAACATTAAATATTTTTATTTTTATACACTGATAGTTGTGTCTGAGCACTGTAGAAGGTGTAAAAACCTTCTGGGATTTATTAGGCGAATTTTAGTGTTGTATCCTATATTTCAAGAATTATATTTCTACAATAAATCTTTCCGCTCTTAAAAAACTATTTTGCACTTTGATACTAATAGCATAAAATTCTCCAACCCAAATCTACTTAACAATACGTATTTTGCTTATAACATTATGAAATATATTTTAAAAATTATCTTTGCTTAATTTAAGTCCTTTACTAATATAAGAAAGGCTTTTATTTCGTAAAATAAAGCAAGTAATATAAAAAACAAATTTAAGTGAATTCCTACTTTGAATGGATGAATAGACCGATTAAAAATTTGAACAAGATATATATATATATATATATAATATATAATAAAATTTCTCTACTTGAGAGAGATGAATAAACATTAATCAAAACTGAAAAAAATTGAAATTGCAAGTTAACCAGACAATATATAAAAAAAAAAAAAAAAAAATATATATGTTTTTTATATATATATTTTTTTTTTTTTATTTTTTTTTTTTTTTTTTTTTTTTTTTTTTTTTTTTTTTTTTTTTTTTTTTTTTTTTTTTTTTTTTTTTTTTTTTTTTTTTTTTTTTTTTTTTTTTTTTTTTTTTTTTTTTTTTTTTTTTTTTTTTTTTTTTTTTTTTTTTTTTTTTTTTTTTTTTTTTTTTTTTTTTTTTTTTTTTTTTTTTTTTTTATTTATTATATATATATATAGGGAGAGAGTGAACTAATAGTAGGAATTGAAAAAGATCATGATTGTTGTAAAAATACAAACCCGGTTTGACTAGTTTGGCTGAAAAACCAGTTTTCGAAGCCAACTTTTGTCATTGTTTTAACAGTTACAGTGCTACAACGATGGAGACGAATCTAAGTTGGCGTCGAAAACCGGTAATTAATTTAATTTAATTAATTAACCAGTAATTAATGAATTAATATTTGAAAAAATAGTATTAACATCATATGTCATCCACTATAAGTTTTAAAAAAAATTTATTTGTACCTGATTGGATGAACAGAAAGTATTTTATTAACGGTTGAAAATTTGATCAAGATAAATATATATATAAATAAATAAATAGAGAGAGAGAGAGAGAGCTAATAGAGTAGGAATTGAAAAATTACCTATGCTTAATTTAAATCCTCTACTATCTTTTATTTCGTTAAATAAATTAATGAAAGGCTTTATTTCGTAAAATAAAATAATGTTTTAAATCAGTTGTTAAGCCTGTTGCTCTAAATCAGAGATCAGCAAACCGCTACCCTTTGTAAAGACTATTACTACTCTCCAGACTTCTAGCAGTATGAATTTTCAAAAATGTATTTATATCCGTTTAAACTTATTCTCCTTTCTCTGTTTTCTTTATAATTATCTATTGAAAAGATTTAGAGCCAGTGGCTCAATGGTAGTGTATCGCGCTTCCACACCACAGGTGCGAGGCTCTGTCCTCGGGAGAGATTCGCCAACACATCGGACTTTCATCACTTCAATGGGTACCAAGCTTTCTTGAGGACTAAACATTGGGGGCTTAGCTTTAGACTGACCACCTGATCGGGACATCTGCTCATGCACCTCAGCGCGCAATGGTCGCGTATACTGAGATGGGCAGAGTAGACCTTGGCCCTCATGGGCTGCTGCTCCACTTAGTTTAGTTTAGTTTATTGAAAAGGCTTTACATTTTCGTCTACAATTAAAACTTCGACTGGCTTAAGATTTTTGTATAAATTTGCTTACTCCATTGACAAAGCTTACTGAGAACCAGTGAAAATATTAAAATTAGTTCCAAGGGGCAGTAAAAGTCTAATTTATTGGTAGAAATGCCACCATGGAAAGACACTCATCTAAGTGATTTACAGTAAGGTTTCCTTATTCGCATACATGAATTAGGGAGCACTTTTGAATGTTTGCAAAAGATGCACATAAACCCCCAAATGAAGTGACAAAAACACATTCCAAATTTTTCGACTTTCTTACGAATAAGTAAAAAGAGAGTTGACATGACTTATATGCAGGAACAAACAAAAAAGCAAGTTTTAATTATAAGTATAATAATGGAATTTCAGTTCTTGCGGTAATATTTGTGGGAACTTTTTTTCACCACGCTTGAAAATTTAATTCCCAATATTATAATATTTTAACAAGGGTTGCTCTTGCGTTGAGCCACAGAAATAAAAATAGTTTTGGAAGGAATAGAAAACACACTACTTTCTGTAAAACGTTATTTAAATTTAAAAATGTTAATTGCATCATGACAGCCTTGATCGCAACTGTTTCCAAGGGCTCGTCTCCAGTGGTGTAGCTAGGTATCCAAAGTCCCAGGTGCAAAATAAAATGAGGGCCCTATTTTGGTTGGATTTTATTAAGTAAATATATATGAATATTTTAAATATACAAAGCTACAAATTTTATTTACTATCTTCTCTTTCTTGGCGTTGTTTTGTGCTTAAAAGCACCACTAGGTTTCTTTTTTTGTATCCATAATTTTAGTTCTATAATTTATCCAATACAATTCGTATGTGCTCGAGTGCTTCCTGACTTTAAAAGGAAGCAGAAACGTAATGCCTACAAAACGCCATTGGGGAATCCGTAGCTATTTATTTATTTATTCTAGAGGATCGAACTCATCCACTAGAGGCCTGAGAGCAAAAAAATGATCCACCGAAATAGACAGGAAATGATACAAAAAATATGCATGATGTTGTTATAATTATTAAAAATATGTTATTATAACTATTAAAAAAACCTCTGCAAAGAGAAGAGGGGGGGGACAAATTACATTAATGTATTGCAAGTACAAGAAGATTGCGAAATATTGAAAAGGAAACTAATTTTTTACGTATCATGCTGTTATCAAACACAGAATGTAACTAGGAAGGAAATGCTTCTAGTGTAGGTTTTTTAAGATCTAATAATAAATATGGTAAGATTTTTCATGGAACTTGAAGTTTATTTTCAAGTAACAGTTTATAGAAAAATTATAGTTTAAAAAAACTAAAAAATACCCTTTTATAGTTAATCGAACTAAGTTGTAACTTAATCTTTTAGTCACCAAATCTGAAACTATTCGCCAAATCTGGAAATGAGATCTGAAATTAGTCAACAGATGCGGGATGGGATCCTAAAATGGAAAATCGCTAATCCTGATGATTCTGTGTGATCAGGACAATGGAATAAAATTATTAAATTATTGTATTGTCGTCGGTCCTGGACAAGTGAGCGAAATTTCGAATTAATCTGACCTTTTAAAGTGGGTTAAAATTGAGTTAAAAGATTCCGTTACATACAAGTGAAGCTTATAAAAGTGTGTTAAAAATGAAAAAATTGAAAATAACCTAAACTCTTTTCAATAAGCAAATTTCGCAACACTGAACGAACAACGAAAAGAATTTAGGGGAATTCTTTATAAATTCTAAAAAGCTTTCAACATTATTATAGTTATGTTTTGCAACCTTTTATAATTTTATCTTAAATTTGGGAGAAATTATCGCAAATTCAGCTTGCTTGGTGGTCAGGGTCTGAGGGGCCCCTTGAGCTTGAGGGCTTCGGTGCATGGCACCGCCTAGCCAATTGGTAGCTACGCCACTGCTCCCCTCCCCCTGCTGGTCACGAGAATGTGGCTCTTTGTAAAAATGTAGGTGTAAATGGCTCTTTGACATTTTAGTCATCTTGTTTCCTTTACAACTTGGTTCTTCCCTCCGAAATTTTGCCGACTTCTGTTCTAAATCAATTAATCAATAAGTCGCTTGATTTCTTAAATAAATCCTAATTATTGACAGCATTTTATAATATTTTACAAGTTTAAAGCTTTTTTATCACAATCATCTTTATAAAAAAAATATTTGTACAATATTTTAGGAGGAAAAATCATCTTTTAATAAATGCTGCGATAATTATTTATCGTCAGGATAAGAAATATTAAAGCCTAATTTATTAGAGAGATAACACACAGTAAAAAATTAAAATTATTGAAAATACATTTTACTGCGAGATGAGAAAGACGATGGAATCTGTTTTCAGTGCTGCCGCTACGGCTAGTAGAAACCATTGCTGCCCACCTCGCCATTGAAGAAAAGAGGTTTTGGATGTCTTGTTGACTACAGAATCATATGCTTCTTCTACATATTGTAGAAGCCTGGTGTAACAGCAGTTTGTGTACACTGGATCAATTGTTGTCAAGGCACCGTTCAAAGGGCAACGGTAGCAAAGGGGTCAGGTTCTCGAACTCGTTGCCGGTGTTGTTTTTGTCAAATCTGGGGAGTTAGGTCTTGGGGCCACAAAAGACTTCCCGTGTATAGGAGTTCTAGTGGTTCAATGTTCCTCAAGTTGGCGAGATGCAGAGTAACCCGACACTGCACGGGTTATCTTGAATAATGCATCATCTCTGACAGAAAAGAAATGAGATCACGTGTACACATGCTCAACATTCCTTCCTAAATAAGTAAGGAGAAATTTCAGAACACCCAGATGATAGAGAAATCTATGGAGAAATTTTAGAACGAGATCTTCCTAATGTCCCACAGTGATAACAAACTGTAACTTTTAAAAATGCTGCAAGAAGGAAATCTTACAAACGCCTTAAAAAATTATTACGCAAAAAAAAAACACAAAAAAGAAATTAAAACCATAGTTTTAATCTTCGATCCAAACATGAATTATACAGAGGGAAAAAAGATTTTGGGTGATTACTTCCAGAATCCTTACAGTTATTAAAGCTTTTAGTCAAATTTCGAGTACCTTTTCGAAAAATCCAAAAAAAAAATAAGTTTGGAAAAGCCAGTTTTTTAAAATTACTTCGTCGAAGAGAACAAAGCATGCACTTTTGCAGGGCGGTTTCTGCTTTCAACAGCTGGTGAAAAAATAATTTTATATACATTAATACATCTGTTTATTTTCGTACTTTAGAAAAGTAGATTTATAAGTTAGATTCGTGAAACCAAAGAGTATCATGAATAAATTATTGAATTTTTATGAATTTATTATTAAATTAAGTATTTTTAAACTTCATGCCTCCCTCGTGAGGATATACGGGGCCTACATTCTCAGCAGGGGCGTAGCTACCGTCGTATCAGCGTTACGGTGCCCCCAAACTACAGGGGCCCCAACATGTGTAACTATAACTTCACTAAGAAGGCTCTTATATCCAAAAAAGGGCCCCGAAGGAAATTTGCTGCAGGGCCCTCTCAGAACTAGCTACGCCAGTAACAAATAACCATTGACTTAGCTAGTCTTGAGTGAACCCTATCTAAATGCCTTGGGGGCCCTATTTTGAGGCTTCTTAACATTTAACGATTTTTTTGCTTTCAGATTTTGGGGCCCCTAAAGACTGGGGGGCCTGTATTGTTGATACGGCAGTAGCTACGCCCTGATTCTCAGATAATCCAAAATTATAACTCCATCTACCTACTTGCTTAATCAGAACCAAATCAAAATTTATCTCAAATCGCTGCCAAACAGATTATGAAACATAATTAGTGCAGTATATATAACGAACCGAAGCTCAACAAACTTAGCCTAATATGTTGGTAAATGCATTTAGATTTATTTTATCTTTTAAAATTTTGCATTCCTTAACATTTTATTTACTTCTAAAAGATCAATCAGGTTACAGGTTTTGAGAGATATGGAGCAACAAAGGCTATTATCTTCTTGAAATGAATCGATGTCTTTCCTTTCTTATTTGGTATATATCAAAGAATTTCATCTTCTGCAAAAAGACTTTGAAAAGTTGCTCTAAAAGATCAATGATGTTTTATTTTGCCAAACTTTTTTTAAATACAAAGCGCGTTTTACTTTTATAACGTGAGAATAACTTTTATTTTCTCTCTTTCTCTTAAACTGCTGTTTGCAAAATAACGTGATGATTTTGATTTCCTGCAAAGGCATTATTTCCCAGAACAGTTGCAATTTTTGAAATACAACTTCATCAAAAATTATCACCTAAAATCCCTCAGAAGTGTCATCTCATCCTTAAAATTTATTGCTTCCATAAATAACTTCATTTCTTAAAAATGCAGGAAAGCTCAAATGAATTCACACCAGATAACTTAGAAGAAGACAATAAAGATGATTCCTGGGAAGATCTTGCTGGGGAAATTGAGAAAGAAGTTGATTACGACTCACCGAAAGATTCTGTTGTCGAATACTGTCCAGCAGAAGACAAGAGCGGACTGCAGAGGCTACCGTCATTCGAAGTCCTTAACGAGTGTCCATTCCAAACAAATCCAGACTTTTTAAAGGTAAAGGAAAGTGTGTTTACACAACAGCAAACTACTTTTGCTATTGGGAATATGGCCTCTAATGGTTGCCCTTTGATTGGCTTAACAAGAAAGGTTCACAAGGAGAAAAAATGGCTTGCAGATGAGAATGGCCAATGTGAAAAAGATTCAATCGTGGAGTTTAAAAAGTTAAAAAGCAAAAATCATAAGCAAAGAAAATCCAAACGTAGCAATCTTATTATGTCTGCATCTGGCCTGGTGCTTGCTCTTTTTGCCACCAATATTTTTACTTTTGTCTTAGGTTTCAGTTTGGGGTGGTGGACTCGGGATTCTGTGCCAACTCTAGCTGTCTACGAATTCCATCTAGATCCAGCTTTGCTGTGATATTACAATATTCACAAGAGAGAATCAATAGAAAACTTTAATGGTTGCAATAGTTAGCGGATAAAAAAACATAAAGAACTAAGCAAATCTATGTAGTTTTAGTCCATCTTCTTACATTTCTTTAAATTCATAACAGTTTGTAAAATATTTTGAAATTGCAAATTCAAATAAATTACATACCGAAAAAAAAAGTTTTTTTAAAAATTTTTAGGGTGTATAGTTACATATTTTCATGAAACCGTAGAATTAATGCATATTATTTTTACTAGATTGAAATAGAAAATAGGTTTATCTATTGATAGTTAAGTCTGTCAGTTGCATAATTCTTAAAATTAAAATGCATACTCAAAATTCAAATCTAGAATAGGACATATTTATGGAAAAACAGTTCCTAAAGCATGAATTTCACACTTTCTGTTATATGATTGGCAATCCTGTTATAATATCTTAAACGAGAAAACTGTACGTATTACATCGTCATCCAAATTTCGTCAATCATCATAATAATTATATCAAAAAATTCTTAATTTCTGACACATTAAACTAAGTTTGGTACTTACGTATTATTGCAGCAATCACCAACTCTATTAATAACACGCCAAGTTGGTAACCCCGATTTCCTATGTGTCGTACGCGCTGAATTGGCAACCATGTGCTCGTTTCATATAATGCCGCCAATAGGTTGCGATAATACGTAAGTACACTAAGTTCATTCACATATAAGAACTACAACTAATCATGACTTTCAATTTCGACAATGTTCAGGAACAAGGTTAAGGAAATTGAAACTAATTTGTTATATGCACGCTGCCTACAAAAACCTACGTGGCGCGATATCAATCGTGCCAAACTGATCTTTGGTGGCAAGTTGTTTTTTTCTCCAAAATGGCCGCTTAGTACGAAAAAACTGGTTGTAAGAAATATAAAAATGGTTTTTTTTAATTTCCAATGGCGGATCATGAGACAACTGCAAGTAAAATGGGAAACAGATATAAAAAAAAGTTCATAGTTTTTATTTCGAACCAGAAGATATCTAACAAAATCTTCCTGCCCGACTGAAAGGTATGACTTTGCACTTTTAACAGAGCTTCTCCATGAGGTCCAAAAGAAAGAAACAGATAGCCAAATCCTAAGGATCCTTTCTCTGGAGACTTTGGATTCCTTATACCCTGAAGATGAATGGCTATACGTTTACACGGATGGTTCCAAGTTGATAGATTACAGTAATGCAGGTGCTGGAGTTTGCTGCAACCTATTCTCCTTCCATACACCAATAGGAATTCACAGCACTGCTTTTGATGCCGAAATTGCAGCTATACATATTGCTCTATCTCAACTTCTTTGCCGCACAGATCGTGATTCAAAAGTAGTTATTTTGTGTGATTCAAGGGCGGCCCTCCAAGCAATATCTTCCATCAAGGCACCTTTGTCAAAGGATATTCTTAAATGTCAACTGTTAATTGGTGATTTACTTCAATGCCATGTAGACATTGCCAAGCAATGGATTCCGGCGCACTGTGGCATTGATGGGAATGAAAATGCCGATTGCTTGGCGAAGAAGGGGACAAAAATCTTACAAACCTCTAACAATACAGTTCCTTTTTACAGCGCCAAAAGAATTATAAAGAACTACTACAGAGAGCACTTATGGTCTAAATTCAACCAAAAGAATAAACAAGTGAGTGAGTGGATATTAACGTCGCACTGATTAGCAACACGAGGGCTTTAAAAGAATAAACAAACGGTGTGGTTTAGCAAACTCCTTCATATTTCAAAATGGCCACGAGATAGAGCTGTGGCCGATTTTTGAATCGCCACTGGCCACGATTGCCTATCCAAGCATCTAAACATGATAGGCATTGCCCAGAGTCCACTTTGTAAACTGTGAGACTCCAATGAAGAAGTGGACGCCATTCATTTGGCACGCTGCCGTGCACACAGCTCTGGATCCATGTGGAGTAGATATTGAGCGGCCAGACACAAAATGTGGGATTTATATTAAAAAAATGTGTATTCACGCATTACACTATCGACCAATTTCGCCAATATCAAAAGACGTTGCCAAATGATATTGTTATTATTTTGTTCATTTCCAATGGCAGGTTAAAGACAACCGAAAGCAAAACAAGAAACAGAAAAGATTGACAAATAAAAGAAACATAATTTCACAATATAGTCTATAAATCACCCATTTTGTGTCCAGCCACCCAATATCTGCTCCACGTGGATCCAGAGTTGAGTGCACGGCAGCGTGCCAAATGAATGGCACCCATTTCTTCATTTGAATCGCACAGTTTACGCAGGGGACTATGGGCAATGACTATCGTGTTTAAATGCTTATTATAGATGTTACTTGGAAATATGAGCAAGAATGATTTTCAACTTTTGGCAGCAAATCTCGGCATTACAGGCAATGAAAATGCTGATAAACTGGCGAGAGAAGTTAGAAATCTTAATAATGATAACTTTTTCAACGTTACATTATTAGACGCAAATGCTGTCACAAATTTCAAATTGAGACAGAAGTCGATTCCTGTAAAGCATCAAATCTGTAATATAAGTGGGGACCGCCTTATAACAAAGACTATTGCTAAGCTAAGAACAGGTCATCACAGAAGAATGAAGTTTGATAGGGTTGGTAAAAGAATTTATAGGGATTGTGATAACTGTTTAGATAAAGAGCTAACACCTGCTCATATTTTTGACTGTCCAGCTATTCTTGCTGCTCTACAAGAAATAGAAGTACTTTTCTCGACAACAAACCTCTATATGGACAATACTGCACAGATTGCCAAAACAGTCATCTGCGCCCATGGTACGGATTTGGTCCCGACATGGACACGACATCCTCATCATCTCGGCATTTGGCGACGTCTTTTGATTTGAAGAAATCGGTCGACGTACCGGGAAAATTGTTACATAAACGAGAAATCAAAGTGTTCATTTCATTTAATGTAAAACATGGCACAAATGTACGTTTAAAAAAAGCATTTAGGGAACAATGTAACTCAGCAGCATGATTTATCAGTCGTTGCAAGTAATGAGAATATGTTTGTAATGTGCTTATAATATTTTATAGACTTCTACGCTATCATAAAAAAATCGTTCTTTAGTCTCAAATTAAATCATTGAGTGAGTTAAGTGTTCATTAACACCAACACGAGAGCTATTGACGGATCTCGGTCAAGTGACGAAGATGATACCTGATCTGACACCCCCTACTCCCAACTTATACGAAACACCAGTGACAAGGGCCTCATAAATTGGAAAGCCACACTCTAAACTGTCATACCGCGCAAATAAATGTGAGGACTTCAAACCTTAACATTTTTAACATGCATCAGCTCTTCTACATAGCGAACCACGGCATGACGTGAACATTTATTAGCGTCACATTTTGAAGCTATACTTAGGCTATTGGCGACAGACCTCGTAATTTTGAAATTTGATCAAGTGACGAGGACGAACCCTGAAATGACAGCCCACTCTCCAAACTTCCCCACCATGTCAAGTAAGTAAGTGAAGTGAATATTAACGTCGCACTGTTCTGCTACACGAGGGCTTTTGGCGAATGACCTCGTAATTTTGAACCATGGTCAAGTGACGAGGACAACACCTGCACCATCATGTCAAACCAGGATACGGCAGAGGCAATGCTGGAGGACCATGGCTTCCCCAATCATGAATTTCTTTCAGGGACACACATAACATATACAATTTTGAGGGGAGATTATTTAAAAGACCTGGAAACTTTTCCATGCAGATAACTTATTGCTATTTAGATTAATTTTTTGGTTGTATTGTGACATCTGTGAGTTCCCGCCAAACAGCTGAGTTGGCTTCTTTAGGATCATTGATCACTACACGTGTAAGGACACCTGCACTCTTATATATATTGCAGTCTTGTCTTGGATCGCCCCGGCGACCTTTGACACCAGAAGAAACCCACTCCGCTCACGGCGGGATGTAACTGGAAGAAAAGTCACCGACGGCTGTCAACCCCGAACCCTACAGAAGGCCGAGAGAGAAAGAGGATCGAGCGAAAACTTCGCCGAGAATGGTCGCCAAAAGACTCCTCCCTCACAAAACAACAGAATTTGGAACTCTACAATAATCTAATTGTACTAAGTTATAAATCAATGTAAATCTGTAAATAATAGCCGTGATACAATTAAACTAAAATTTTATTTTATCAAAATCACGCTACCTTTATTTATTTCAAACATCACAGTATGAAAATGAAAAAAAAATTTTAAAAATTAAAATCCTTAATTTTTCCAAGGTCAAAATTTTATATGCTTTTTTTTTTATATGCGCTCCTATATAGAACATATATACTGAAAACATGAAACCTTCAAGTTCCTCTAAAGGGTGGTTTATCTAAAAATATATTTTGGTAGCAAATGTTTTTTTCCCCCAGTAGGGCTGATGTTTAAAATAATTTGAATATGAAGTGTTAGTAATTAATTAGAGATGTGGAATTGGTGTTTTGCAAAGATTTTAATAGCATAAGTTATGAAAAAAACATTTAACACTTAAAATTTTTAGATTTTTTTTCTAACATTACAGACAAAGGACACAAAGCAAATTCTTCAAGTAAAGGCATATCAAACTGTTTAGATCTAAGATTATGTGAAGTTGCAGTCATATTTGATAATAAAAAAAACATTTTCCATAATTAATAAAAACAAAACTCTAACAATCTTTTCAATTAAACAAATATCTAAGTTCAGTACAATAAAGCTTGCTCAGATTGAAAAATTACATATTATTGAACCTATTTTTGGTTTTAAAAGTTAATAAAATAAAGTAATATTTAAATTATGGCAACTATATTTGATGTGTTAGTTACCATATGAATGAGTTCAGGTCCAGAAACGTCTTTTCAAAAGTTCTCTCTACATGCTTTTTTTTTTTCCTCTCAAAGAAAGATTAATATTTCTTAAAATCCTTTTGCCTTTCTCGAAAATATTCCTAGAAGATATGCATATGAAAATCATTTCTCAAGACTACAACCTAGTTGCATAATAGTTAAATTAATAATAACCATAGTAATGTAATTTTCTAAGAATGTTTTTTTTTAAGTTATTGCATAGATTGAAACTAATATCAAAAGAAGAAGAAAAAAGGGTACTTACATAAATTATCGCAACCCATTTTCAACATTATATGAAACGAAGCACACCAATTCGGTGCATACATCAGAAATTGGGGTTGTTATTAATAGAGTTGGCAATTGTTGCAATAATACGTAAGTACCTAAGAAAGATTTGATTAAAACTAGAAAGTTACTTTAGAAAGTTGAATATTAAAGTTTATTCTCATTACTTTAAATTCATGAAGTGTGTCTAGATATTTTCATATGTTCTTTTGTATTAAAACAAAAGAATACATTCTTAAAACATTTACTAAAAAAATGAGTAAAAATATAGATTAAAACTTCTGTGTACAAGCAAAATGTTACCAAAAAAATGCAACAAAATAATGTAACACAAGTAACAATCTTTTACAATTTAATCAGATCTAAATCATATAGAAATTACACAATAGTCAAAATCGTAGAGACTTTGCTTTATTTAAATCACATAAATTCAATCTGTTGTATAATAAATAACATCTCTACAAAATTATTCTTGTGTGGAAGAGTGTCACAAATCCGTGTTAAAAACCATTTTATGTACACAATATACAACTAGCTAGGCAGGATCATTGCAAATGCATAAAACAAAAAATACAACCAGCATTTTTTAGGCAATAAGCCCTCTACCCAGGGAAAGTCATTTGACACACAGCACAGAGAACATTGAATTAGTTTACAAGTTTAACATATTTCAAAGACAGTTGAGAAAAATTTTAAATCATATTAACAATAAAATTGAATTGGTATATCTTTAAATTTATGAACATTTTATTAATATATAAATAAAAAGGAATGAAAGAATTATGTACTCATAGATTCAATACAATAACTGTATTCCTAACAAGGTATAAAATTTTTCAAATATAAGAATATATCAATAAAATTTCTCAAAATATGCCTTTTAAACACTGTCGACAATTCAATTTTAAATTCCCAATAAGAATTTAATACAAACATGAGATATTAAATATGAGAACATTATCTTTTTAACAAAACATAATAATTTGCATTTAGTCTCTACATAAGTACAAGATTGTATTTAAGAAGCACTTTTAACTTTTAAGCATTAAATTTGAGATCACAAATGCATTTCTCATATGCTTCCAGATACAAAAATACTGGAATGAAAGCAAAAACAAAAAACAATATTGATTTTACAAATCCATACTTTGTTAATATATGTAATATTAGAATTGTATTTAAAAACTGATAGAGATGCACAATTTATTAATATAAGTTGAGTTAAAACTATATACACATCTTTTTATCAATATGTTTAAAATATTAATAGATTTATTTTCATCTGTACATTTAAAATATTATGACAAGTTAAAATTTTGTTTCTGTTTTAAACATCTACTAATATCAGCATTAACCAAATGTATTTTTACCTTGTTTGAAACAATTTAACATATTACGATTAAAATTTTATATATACGTCAATTTCATTTTAGAAGATAACTTCAATTTAAAACAATACAGATAAATTAGCAGATTTGAAACAAATAAAGTTATACTAGTTATTAAAATGCTACAGGAATATTAACAATGAGTTTACAGTAAAGACATTTATATAATAAACAGAGAATTCAAAATTGCTAACATATTGAAATATTGATACAACAAAATACATATTTTATTTCAGAATTCACTCATTTCAATATTTTTTAATGCGAAAAATGCTTTCAAATTAAACATGACTCATGTATAGCTGCCAAATGTAAGTTCCATTGTTTTTCTACATCAATAAAATTAAACAAATGAGATTACAGTGTGATATTCCTTCAAATATCTTTCTAACAGAACCATTTTTTTCTGCATATTTAAAAATAAACATACAAATAAAATAATTCTGCACCTTTAATAAGAAGCAGAACGTATTTAAAAGAAATTGGCAATAAAAGTTTTATAATAAAAAAAATGTGAAGAAACTTTAAAAATTTCGAGAAAGGTAAAAAGAAGAAGGAAACTTCCAGTAATATATTTTTTCCTTCCAGAATTTTGAATAAAAACTTATCTACTTTACTTACTACAAAGAAAAACATTCATGAAACTTGCAATTTAAATATTTACTCATACATTTATCCTTTTAAAAGAATTAATGTCTAATTTTAATGTGAAATGTTTTAAGAGTTAGGAATGATAATTTATGAAGTGTTTTGGTTTAAGACATACAAATGTTTCACATTAAAGAGAATTAAAAATAGAATATTATTACATAAATAATTATGTTTATCTCAATATGTTATAATGTAGATGGAAGTTTTTGTTAGCCAAAATTATATTTTGCATTAATTTACAAGAATAACGATCATGATCCACAACAAATTCGATGAAATTGAAATCAGAATATAAGCTTAACAGTTTTCTATCGGTTAAAACAGAATTCCAATGGCATAAGAAAAATAAAGAAATACCTGAAGAATTTTAAAACCATTCAATTTATAACTTTAAATATAAACTATAAATGAATTTTTTTTAAAAATTATAAAATGGGTGAAATATATAACTGATAATATATAAAATGGGATATACAAAAAGGGTGAAATATTTTTAATATCTTAACTAAAAAAAAATCATCATACAACTATATATCTGTATATATTTAACACTTTTAGACCATACAATTTATAGTTAAAAGGCTAAAAACAAAAGTCAGTAATAAAAAATAAACATATTAAACTGCCATACAGTTGAAAATTTTAGTATAATTGCATAGATTATTTTTGTATTAAAAACTGAGGATACGTTTATTTTATATATTAAAAAAATATATAAATAAAAATTGCAATAATTTATCACTACAAACATGCAGATAATAAACTGCACAGTTAATAAGCTTAATTTAAAAATATAATTGCACTGCACAAAAAACATAAATATGATATATTATATAAATAATAAAGTGTAGGTTACAATGTATTTTTTCACAAATTGGAAACCATTTACAAAACTCATAAAACTTTCATTTAATACTTAAACGATACATAATAGATAATTATCACACCAAACAACAAATTACTAAGAAATATTTTCAATTTATTTTTAAAGCATAACATATTTAAACATTTTATGTGTATTTAAACAAACACTAAACTTTTTACTCTTTTCTTTTTTGCATGCAATTATATTGTTAAATACGTATAATAAAAATGTAAAATTAAAACAAATACAAAATATGCAATATTAAAATAAATATTTATCACAGAATTGTACATAATTTTAATACAACATTAAAATACCCTTCTATTCAAGTTTTAAAAAAAATTCATCCTAAACATTACAAAAAATAATAATTTAACTCAAAAGTATCATATTCACTGCAAACACGCAAAATATCCTTCTACAATCACATCTTCTAAATATTTACTACATTTATCGGCAAGAAGTAAACTATCATATTTAAAAACAAATCCCCTTTTGTAATTAAAACATACGTCAATTTTCCATAACATTTATTTAAATGAGAATAAAACACTTGCAATACAGTTAAAAATAAAAGTTACTTTTATATTTTTTGACTTTCAATAAATTAATCTAAACAGTCATTTGCAATATATTTACACAGATAACATGCATTTCCAAGAGTATTTCATTTTATCACATTTATTGCAATATATTTGCACGGATTGTATAACAATTGTTAATAAGCAGCTATCACACATACAAAAATGAAAATGAGTAAAAACCTGGTGTACAAAAATCAAAATGTGTAGAAGATTCATAAACTCCCACCAAAAGGGTCAAAAGAGAAATAAATTAAAATAAACTAAGAGAATTGCAAATATTTTTTTCCTCCAACTTAAAAACAGGCAACTTACATTCAACCTAACTTTGGAATGTGTAGTCAATTCTAATATTATTACAAAGCTTCACTTCTTGCGAAGTTGGAACAAATTTGGAATATTCGGTCTAACAGCAGTAGATCGTGTTGTGAACATTTTAGTAACTCTGTTTTTCATTTCTTCCATGCTTCCTGGAGATGTTACAGATAACGTACGAGGACGGCTAGAAAAATTTAACTTTCGTTTAAAAAAATCCTTCAATAATGATGCAAGAACATTATTTTTCATACAATATTTTACAATAAAATTTCAGTAACATGGAATTATAATAATTCTATTTTGATAACTTTCAAAAGAAAAATTTTGTCTTTAAGTACATGTGTAATCATTTATTATAGCAATTAATTAAAATAGTTATAATCCTACTAACAATGTTAATTCTAGATCAACGAAAAAATAAGAAACAAAAAAATATAAAGGCGTGCTACCTGAAAGTGCACAGTTAAATTCAAAAGAAACTTAAACATTTTAAAACAAATGTTTATAAAGCATTGATTGACTTATAAAAAGTTTTTTTATAAATTTTGATTAATTTGTTAATTTATACAAACACGGAAGCTTACAAGGAGAAAGTTCTGGATAAAACAGGCAGGAATACATGTTGCAAAAATCATACATAATTAGTATTGCATAAAATAATATTAATACAAAATGAAACAAATCACATGATAAAATTTGCCTCGAATGTGTGCGAGTAAATACTGACAGTTTTACATATAATCTGTCGTTCACTAGACAATTCTTTTTGAAAATTGGCTCTGAATGCATATTTGTTGGTGTATAAAAGAAATATTTTAAAATCTGTAAAAAAGTTCATTTCTCTAATAATATTTGGTAAAGTTTACATTTCCTTCTTTACTTTCATTTAATTGCAAAAAATTTTAGATATAAATTCTAGCACTTTCATTGTTAGCAAAATATTGATATATTACGTGTTTTTTAATCACTTATTTTTACAGCTTCTCTTTGCAATAAATAACTTACACTTTTAAATTATTTGTATAGATTTTTTTTTATTTTCATATACAATAAAATTTTATTTAAATTATTTTTTGGAATAAGTTCATTCAAATTATTATTGAATAGCACATGTATGCTTCAGCAATTAAAGAAATAAATTATCAATTCATATATTTTAATGGATATCTTTACAAAGTTTTAAATGCACAACTATGTATTAAAAATAAACTTCTAAAATCAAAATGCATAAAAGAACAAAACTGAAAAATTTCAGTAATCATTTAATTTTCACACAAAATATAAAATAAATTTTTTTATAAAATGATAAAATATGTAAATACAAGTAAAAACATTTAAGTTTACTAAATAGCAGAAATATTTTTTCTGAACATTCAATTATTTAAATTTTGTAGCAGCAATTTAAAAATCCATTTCTTTCAGTATCATTTAAAAAAAATAAAGAGTTATCAGTTTCTGATAAATCATACCGATGAGTAAAACAAGTGCAGTACATTGGTTAAATAACTATTAATTACCTGTCCACAGACCTTCCTAGATCAAGTTTTGCTTCAAATTCTTGAATCATACTGTTGACAGAATCTACATATTCCTGAGCAATCACTTCAAGATCCGATTTCAAACAGCGAAGCCCTGGCAGAAAAGCCTCTGCTATCAGCTGTTCACTCATAACTTTAGATGTTAAAGAAGTCAGTTCAGTTTCTAAGTTTTAGAATTACAAAAATTAACTATACTTATTTAGAAAAACTAATGCAGTATATAATATTCAGTACTTATATAATTTTCCCAGCAGGCAACTACTCTATCCAGCAGCAACTATCTAAGAAAAGTTCTCCCATTTTAACAGTTTTCATACATCTTATTCATGTTGATAAAAAATTTAAACAACAAATATAATTAAATATTTTACATATTCCTATTTAACAAATGCATAAGATTGTGCTTCCAATGATATTTTAATTACACATGGATACTAATATTGTTTTCTAATAAATTAATAATAAAAATAGATGTTAGATAGAACTGCAAGTTATTCTGGACCTGTCATGCTTTTATGAAAACTATATAGAAACAATACATACAGCACAATGATATAATCTAGGCAAAAGACTAAAACCTGCACAGAAAATCTATAAATTGGGATAAAACCTAACATATTCGTTTTACATTAATCAAAAAAATTACACACAAATAAAGTGAAAATAAAAAATAATGATAAATTACATTTCAATAATCAACACCAGTGGTCTTCAAACTGTGTTCCGTGGAACCCTGGGGTTCCACAAGCATACCCAGGGGTTCTACGAGTCCCAATAAAAAAAATCAAAAAGAAACTTATAAATATGTATGCAAAGTTATAGTTTCTATGAAGTTTGTATAATTACAAGTATCTAAAACTCAATCCTGTTCATCAAAACTGAAAATTTTTTTAAAATATCATAAATTTTATTTTTTAACACTTTTTAAGCTTTTGTTATGATATAATAAAAGAATATTAAAATGTTTTATCTTCATAAATATGCTTTCTACTAGATTGTGAATATACTTATTGCTTACTATCTTGGGTTCCACAAGATAATTTTATTCTCGCTAATTAACACAGCGTCTAAATAGTTTTCTCATGGAAAATGTACCATTTTGCAAATGTGAAAAAAAAACACCTATAATGAAGGAGAGAAAACAACTTATCAAAAGATTTTGTGTTAAAATCTATTTTAAGTAAGAACAGCTTGTAAATTTTGTGTTGCAAATTCATGAAAAATACACAGTATTTCTCACACAGCTATAAACATTTTAATGACTTTCAGAATATTGCGTTTAAGTGAAATATATTTCTCAAAGTGAGTGGCTACAAAAATAAAGTATAAAAACAAATCAAACTCAGAATATGAAATGCAATTGCAGATTATTTCAACAGGCATAGACTTCAACAATTTGTGTGAAAAAAAGCAAGTACTAAATATAATGCCAGTTACTAAATATAATGCATGGATAGGTGACACTTGGATCACAAATTGATATTATTAATGAGTAAATTATATTAAACTATTAGATAAGAATTTTTTAATAATAAAAATGATACTTCTTTTATATAATTCCTTTATATAAAATACCTATAACATATTGATCTATACTTTAAGTATTATTTTGAGAAATATTCTTCTAAGTAAGTGTGTGGAATGGGGTTCCATGAAAGCACTTTCTAGTTCTAGGGGTTCCACGAAAACCCGTGCAAGTTCTATGGGTTCTGTAAGCTGAAAAAGTTTGAAGACCACTAATCTACACTAATAAAATATCTGAAGGTAAACAAATGTATGTATCTATGTAAGGCTATCTTCTCACAAACCGCCGAATGCAGAAACGCATCAAAGATACCAAAAGATGGGAAATGATCCAAGGAATCCATTTTGACCCTTTAAATTCCGATATTGTAATTAGTTAAAAAGATATAAATTAAAAACATTCAACTCAACATTCGCCTGGATTGTTGTAACAACTTTGTTATAAAAATGACGTCAGTTGGTGTCAAAAACAGATTTTCAGAAGAACTGGCCAAACCGAATCTGCACTGTTACAACAATGCAGATGAATTGTGCTTTTTAATGTTTTTAATTATTATGTTTTTAATTAGTTGTCATTTCGGAATTTAAATGGTTGAAATGGATTTCTCAGATCATTTCCCATCCCCAACATTTTTTTTTTTTTTTGCATTCAGCAGTTCAAGAACAGATAGCCTCACTTAGATAGATATGTTTATTTACCTACAAATTTAAAAACACGTATCCAAAAATAAGCAGTCATTTCAATAGCTAACTGTACGAATTTTTTGATTCATTATTTAACAAAAATAGATATAAATTAATATTTTTTTTAAAAATTAAAGCTGCATTGATTATTATTTATTACTTAATTATTTAACAATAAATTCATACATTGTCTGTTTTCTTGTGAATAAAACTGGATTAGCTTCGTAAATTATTAATCAAAACTAGAAATTAGAAAGAAAAAAAAAGATCAAATCCTGGGGGGGGGGAGAGTTTTATACTTGAAAAAGCCTGTGCAACGCTGAGCTGAATGGAGGGAAAAGAAACCTGTCGGACAAAGAAAAGAAATGGAAGAAATTTCTGAAAAGGGAATTTAAATAACATAAATATAGAAATCACATCATGCATACACACACACCTAGAAGTGCTGGCATCCGAGAAAGAAAGAGAAAAGAAAAGGGAGTAATTTATACATAGGGATAAAGTTATACCCATAGAAAAAGCCCATGCAACACTGGGCTAAACCCAGAGAGGATATAGATCCATCCAATAGGGCAAAGAGGTGAAAGAAACTTCAAAAAAGAGAACTTGAATGACATTGATACAGAAATCACACACCAGGAAGTGCTGACACTAAGAGGGGAAGGTAAAATTTCCAAGGCAAAAAGCTACACACTTGAAGAAGCCTGTGCAACGCCAGTCCATTTAGCTAGTAAACTATAAAAATTAAATAACAGTTGTGGATTCTGTAATGTAATTATATTTCAATTAAGACTGAAGTAATAAGTCTGACAAATGGGTTTTAAGAAATATTTCAAGAGAGTTGATCTTAATTAATTTTATGATCTATGAGTTCAAGTCAGATTTCACAAGAGATTTTTTTGTGTGGAATATTGAGAGCTGCTGCACATCAATGGAATACTTAATTTTTCCAATACATAGTTTAAAAGTTAGGAGGGAAGTTATCAATTCCAGTTCATTAACATTTGTCTATGGATTAAAATCAAAAGGTTCATTGTCAATGGTCCTTGTGTAGCTTTACAATGCAATATAGACAAAATCAAACCCAATTTAAGAATAGAATGATGTGCATAACATTTAATGCTTACATAAATTTAATATTTTCTAATTAAATAAAATAATTTAATTTCAATAGTTATATCATCATCAAAGTACAGAACATAAACTTTGATGCATCAAATATTTAATGCATCATTTTTTTATTATAAAATAAAATAAAGGATACAGCAACAGGACATTGCTGTGTATGCTTCTAACAGAGCAAGAGCTATGTCCATCTTTTTTGTTTCATTAGTTGTACTATTATTTTCAGCTGCCAAAGCAGTCAGTCTTGGTAAAACAACTGAAATGGATATAAAAATCAAAAAAAAAAAATCTAGTAATACATAAATAGTAAAGATTTTTGTATAAGCTGCAGTAATATTTTAAGTATTTTAATAAAAATCATACTGATTAATTTTAAAATATTCTTTTGAGTAAGCAATCATTAAATGATATTTATATTTAATGAAATATACACAGAACAAATTTAATTAACTTTTTATAAAAAATAAGTTTTGATGTATCTGTAAGTAATTAACAATTAATTGCATTAAGTAGAAACTTATTTTAACAAAGTTGTAGAAGATTGAATAGAATAATTTTTTTGTTACAATAAAAAATACATCACATTTTACTATGCAAGTTTTTTAAATTTTTTACTTATAATAGAGCATTTAATAACAACAATACGAAGTTGTTAAAGATGTTAAGTCAGCTCATACAAAAAAAGATAGCTTATTGCTATTTTATTTGCCTTTTCTTCAAAATATAACATAACTATAAATATTACCAATTAAGTGTATCATTATATGACAACTATATAAAACTCCACATCATAATTTAATTACTTACAATTAATTCAATTTACTAACATTCTAAATACTTTTTTTTTTGCTGGTTTTCAGTAAAAAGTTATTTTAGTCTATTACAAACATGTAAATTAGAATTAAAACAAAACATCTAAAATCTTTAATTTTTCTTAAAAGAAAAAGATTATTCTACGTACATTCATCCCTGAACTTTGGTTCTGTATTAGGACCAACTTTTGCAAAAGTTCTTATAACTTCCACATACAACAAATGTTGATCACGATATAACTGATCATCAAGAAATGTTTGTAGTTGCAAATGAGCTTTTTCTAGAAGCTGTAAATGGAACACAGAAAAATATTTTTAAATACATATTCAACATACTATACCAGAGGTGGGGAACCATTTTGCCATTATAGATCACATTTTAACAGGACAATTTTAAAAGAGGCCCCAAGGGAAAAAAATGCCTCAGAATTTGTATAATTACAGTATGACTACTAGCATGGTACTAGTTAGATAAACATCACACAATCACCTTTTCACAAAAATTAATAGTAAAAAACATATAATTTTTGTAAAAATCCATAGACATTTATAGTTTTACATTAATAGTTTTTCTGTACAGTAGAGTTACCATTTTGCATTAAGTAAGGTTCTATCATTTGAAATATACAATTGGTTATGTGGCCATCAGTAATCACTGAAACTTACATTTATATTGTTCTTTATATGATTCTATAAATTTTTAAATAAGTAAATATCAATTACTACAAGATGTAACTTCTAAGACTGCATAGGTCACACATGGAGGCTACTTGTTCCTCACTTATGCAAAAGACAATTACATCTGAAGTGATAAGATTTTTTAAATAACTTATAAAATAAGCATTTATTATTTTTTTAAGTCTTGGAAAATAAATAATAAATGTATTGGTGATTATACAATATAAAATAATAAAAACCCACACCCATAAAAATACATATCAATTTAAAATTATAATGTTCTACTATAAAAACCAATGTGTTTTGAGAGCTAAATATTTAAAAATTAAATAATTTAATTTTTCAAGAAAAATTACAATTGTGTTATTTTAAAATTGCAAAAAAAAGTAGTTTTATTGCATATTTTAATATATAGCTGATTATAAAATACTTTTATTAAAAAACACGTTTAAGGAATAACTCAGTTCTTTTCAATTCAAACACAAAAATCTCAAATAGGTTTAAATAATACAAATTTAAAATTCTAACAAAATTAAAATATTAGCTTCAAAAAAATAACATTACCCATAAATAACTAAAATGAAATAATGATTACACAGGAAACATCTAGAAAAAACATTTTAAAAACTCATATGTTACAGTTTTAAATTATATCCCAACAAACACATTATATATTTCAAAATATATACATATTTTTCTATATGTATTTTTCTATATTGAATTGAAAATCAAACCAACAAAAATTTTATTGTAAAATTAAAAGCATGCATATATGAAGAATTAATAAAATTCAGAAAATTTTAGAAATTTAGAGAAAGCATTACAGTAAAAAAGATAACAGCCAAAGTTTGAAAAATATTCTGAGATTGTTTGAAATTCTACAATTAAAATTAAACAGTATTAAGATGAATATTTTTCAAAGAATAGTTTAAAACTACTAAGAAAAAGCTACCAAGCAAATTCACTAAAGAGAATAACTATCTACAACATTCCAGTTAGTTATTTACCTGCCTCAGGAAGCTCGAAATATTCTATGTTGCAGCATAAATAGAAACAAAAATACATTTTTCTGTATACAAATTTAACAAAATACATTTAACATTTATCACTGATTAAAAATGAACTTTGATGATAATAAATCAGAATAGAAAATGATATAAAAATTCATGTTTATCAAAAATGAATTTTAACAATTACTTTGAATTGAATTTAGAAATAACTTTACATTACATTTTACCTGTAAGTGTAATGTATTCAATTTGATGATTACATTTTTAAATGATAAATTTAGGAAAACTTACATCTCGTTGAGAGCTTAGCTCCATAATTGCACCAAAAGCTGGAACTGTTGCAATTCGAACAACACTAAAATAAAATTTTGTTTCAAATTAAATTAAAACACAGCATTAAAAATGTTTCTTAAAATTCACTGTACAACAATGAAAGATAAAAGTTGATAAAAATCAAACATTTTATAATTTTTCTTTAAAAAATTTGAAAAACTAGATTATTAATCATTAAATTTTGTAGCACCAGCAGAAATATTTTTTAAAAAATTGGAAATAAGTTCAAAAATAAAGAAAATTAGCAAATTGGAATCCTAATGCACATAGCAAAATAATTTGAAATAATCTCAATTATTCTGAATGATTTAATTGTTTGTTAGTTTAATTGTACTAAGCATATAAAAAACAAATTCATCTTTAAACATATATGAGAATGAAGAAATTAAACCATCTTAAATATACTATTTTACTGCATAGTTTAATATAAACTGGAAATCTACTACAATAACACATTTTCAAATATGGATTTATAAGTATAATAAAGAACACTGTTAATTTTTTTAAGAAAATTATGAGCAGTTGCATTACAAATTTATGCATCATTAACAAAAACTTTTATTGAAACAAACAATTCATTATGACTTACATAATTTTAATAAAAAATATAAGTGTATTCTTTTTTATAGCTGGTAATGGCAATGATTAATTCCCAACAGCATAGATATACATAACATTTTACATTTATAATGCAGTATATACAAATATGTAATTTTAAGGGGTTATGATAAAATGGCACACAACAAAACTTAGTATATAATTTATTAGTTAAATGTAATAGTGAAAAAGTTGTGATTTACTATTATGAATTTGAAAACTTTTATTTTATAATATTATAATGTTCGTTGTCTAATATTCAATAAATAAGTTCTGTAAAAGAAAAACTTTTACGTGTCTTTATTTTTTTTTCTCTGCATTTTAACATTTCAGCAAATGGCAAAATTATGTTGGCCTAATCAATATTTGTCCATCTCACATTCATATTAGTTATTTTCTAGTTTGAAGCAAATTCAAGAATTTCTGCATATTATCTAAGAGTATTATCTAATCATTTGATAATTCTCTTCTAACTCCAATTCATATCTTTAAAATAGTTACATGTTCAAACAGATTTCTGAAATAAAATTAGAGAAAATGTTTTTAAAAAAAACTAACATTTCTGGATCACTTGCAAGGGTAACAAGAGCAGGTGTCACACGTGTACGAAGTAGACTTTCGCTTACTACTCCAACTAAAATTTCAAACAATCTTCCTGCTGTAACTCGGACTAGTGGAGAATTATGTACAACACCATCCCATAAAACTGACAACAACAGTTCATGATATCCTTTATTAGAACTAGAATTGAAAAATATTTTATTTACATATAAAATACATTGTTAAGAGCTAAAAAACAAAACATCAATAAAAAGTTTTTAAATTTACTTAAAAATGTTTCACACATTTAAAGACAAATTACCAAATATGGAGCATAGAAAATAAAATTAAATATATTAACACCAAATATAACATAATATATTTTTTCATATACTTAGTTTTTTCAAAGAACAAATGTTAAGATGAGGATAATAATACCTTAGTTCTGCTAAAGCAGCCTTTATGCTACAATCTGGGAGATGACGTAAAGAAACATTACAAAGCAAATCTTGGAGAAATTCTAACAATTCTTGTCGGTCTTCTGCCTATAAAATAAACAATAATTTTTAAATTTGAAAAAGTAGAATGCAATTTATTTTGAAAATTATAACTTAGTATAAAAACCAATAAAGTTAAAATACTTTCAACGTAAAACAAATACAGATGTTTTAAATTAAAAATTGAAGCAAAATGCTTCTCAGTCCCCTTTTGGGAGAAAAAGTACTTTACCAAACATAACAGATTTTGAATTACTTGGTGAATTACTCAATTGTAAATAACAAAATGTAGTATTCATTCATCTAAAAGAATATATTGCCTTTTACAGAGAAAGTGGAAAAAATATGAACTCAAGAGATAATACGATTAAAGGAAAATAGTAAAATTTATAACTTTAAGACATGCATGATGCCTTTCAACAAAATTACATCAAATTTTGAAAAACAATTCTATTTGAATTTGAATTAATAATTCATTTATTATACATTTATTTTATAACTATACCTGATGTAGAGCACCCAAAACTCCAGCAACATAAACAGGAATAGTAGCATCTTGATATGTAGATCGACTAGAAGAGGCACCTGAGACGAAATTCATAATCAATTAAAACTTTGAGATAAACACTTTTGTAAGAAATAACACAAAAGGGGACATATTTTCTAAAATTTCCTAATATTTTAATAACTTTGTTTCAATGTTTGCATTTTTAAACAGGAAATTCTAATTTAAATATTAGAGGAACTTAATGGCAGTTTTCTACATAATAAAGATATTCTCAATTCTTAATAGAATCACAACAAAATATAAAAATATATTCTACCTTTTTCTTCCTCTTCAACAGACAACCTAGATAAAAATGATGGTTTTATGTTTTTCTGTGTAAAAGGTCTTCCAAATAAATGGCAAAAATTGTGCATTAATTCCACTAATGCATGAACAACTACTTGTCGTTGAGAATTAACAAAACTAAAAATACTGTGCAACCAAGGTAACCTGCAGATAAAAAAAAAATAACAGATTTACAAACACAAATAATTAATGCATTCAAATGAAAGAGCAAAGTATTAAAAAAATTAATGATTGATGAAATCAATAAAAGGAAGTAAAATTACAAATTTGGAAGTAAAATTACAAATTTGCTACTGTTCAATCTTTAAAAAAATGCATGCTTATACTTGAAAAGGAAAATTTTTCAATATTTATCTTATCTAAAAACATATTTTAACACTTTATCTACTGGATTATGATTTACTGCAATTTTTTCATGTAATATTTTTTTTTAATCACTACATTGAAAATTGAGGGATATGCATAACCAAAAAACTCAACTTTAGAAAACTTGATCCGTTAGAGCTAATTAATTAATTAAAGATATTCAACAGTAAAATTAATTATATACAATGTTTACTTGTAATAAATAGTCAAATTGTTTTCTAAGGTCTTCATTTCATAAAAAAAATAAGACACTTATTGTTTGACATCAACTACTTTTTCGGAACAAAAATGACAATCTTTGCAATCCGATCAAAATGTCAACTGAAAACACAATTTCTGCTATAAAACAATTTGCCTTTCCCACTAAAATTCTCATCATAAAACCTGTGCTGCCATATATCTTAGAAGAGTAGATTTAAAAGAATATTCCTGCTAAGTATCGTCATAGTATTTGTAAAAATGGTTATTCTATGTAATTTAAAATTGAGTCGTATTTATAAGTATCATCGGTAGATAAAGGGTTAAAGCAGCTGTGATGAAAGATTTTATCCAGAAACAATGCATGAATCATATCATTATTTAGAGTATTATTGGTCAGCTAAAATTTACCAAATTTACATCAATCTTTTTTTAACCATATAAACACATTTTATCATTCTTCCATACCAAATAAAATTATTTATTAAAATGCTAAATATTAAAATTCAAAGAAAAGGAAACAGTTCAACTTACAGCTCTGTAACCACCCAATCATGTTGTTGCCAAGGCTTGTACCACTCTGAGCTCATGTATCTATCAAAAGCTTTCACAGTACTCATTAGTTCATCCCCATCACCAAATATTATGGAAGGATTTAGAATTACAGAAGGATAAGTTGGTAAACGATCAACTGGAATAGAGATTATCTATTCAGATATTTTATAATTAATAAAAAGCTACAAACAAAGGCTAAAAAGTTGTAATCAACAATACCATTTATTTGGAAATATTTTCTAAAAAAGAAACATAAAATTAATATATTTTATATAATTTCATAATTTATTAGATACAGGAATCTATTTGAACTTCTTTAATTATACATTTAACAAAAATACATTTAGATATAAATGTACTAGATAATTTAACCTTTAACAATTTGAAAAAATTATAAAACTATTGATAATTTGCATGCAAAAATTTTTTTAAAAAACAGCATTTATTTTTATTATTTACAAATAATACCCCTTTTTTCATAACTTTGAAAAGGTTTTAAAAATTTTAATATAAAAAAATGCATTTGAAACTGTTAAATTAAAATTTTAATGACTAGAGAAAAAGAAACATTTTTAAAGAAACTCAAACTATTGAAATTCATTTTTAATAGCATAAAAGTTGCAATTGCAACCAATTTAGACTTTCTAACATGATCTTTAATCATGCTTTACTTTAAATTACTCAATTAACTTTCCACATAATTTTGTGCTTTCGAGCTTTAGATGCAAGAAAATGTTTCTTTTTCCTCTCTCGTTACTTTCAAGCTTGAAATTAACTCAATTACTAAGCCTTTTAAATTTGGTAATATCTCAATATTATGTTCTTTGTTTCTACAATTTCTATTAAAAAAATAAATAAAAAGTTGCATCTCCTTTCATAGTCAAATATACCCTAAATGTTCTACATTTTGATTTTACAGTTTTTATTTTTATTATTTATTTATTTTCATTTTATTGCATACACTAAACAAAAAATTTCATTGTTATAGTAAATTTAATTAAAAACATCCATAAATATATATTTAGAGCACATATAGTATTTCAGATACAAACTGATATTTTTTTTTGATAACTAACATATGTGACAGTGTCATCTTATAATCAAAATTACTTGATGCAAAAACACAAATTAAGACTATATAACTAAATTGCGCATGCTATGAAACAAGCACGCATTATTAATACTGATATTTTTCTAAGCACAAAGAAATAAAAGATATTTTTAAATTATCCAAAACAGAATTGTAATATGCATTATTTTCTGAGTATGCCATACAATTTTTCTATCAATCTGATATAAGATCTAATTATCTGTACAACTCAAAAGATATTTCAATTAAAATAATAAAAAATAAATATCATGTAAAAAAATAGTATACCATCAAATTCTGTTGGTGAACTACAAGTAATATCTGGATTGTCCACATAAGGTCCAGATTTTATCACAGTTACAAACAGGAATGGAAGCAACATGGAAATTGCCCGAGAAAATAAAATGCATTGCTGCTCCTCAGTCTGAATGCTTCCTAATACTGGAGGGAGTGGAATGTCATTCAATACCTAAATATATATCACAAAATTTGAAAATAAATTAATAAAAACCTGAAAACATGTAGAAATAATTTTTTAAATACTCTTACTTTATAAATATATTTCCTAGATTATAAAACAATATTAATTTCAGTAAAAAATTTAATATTACATAATAAACATTATAATTTATCATTCATTTTTATACTTTATTCAAAAAGATATAATATTTTGATCATTTCAAAAAAATTGTCAGTTTTTGCAAAGTATATAATAATTAACGCAGTATTAAATAATTCATCACAAAAAATTTTTAAAATATTGCAGGAGAATTTTTTAAATGAAGTTGCTTAAAAAAGGTCTTTAAGGTGATTCAAACAACAAAATGAAGATAGAATATTCTAAAAAACTTGTTAACCATAAGATTTTTTAAGTAAAGTAATACTTCGACTTACACTACCCCAACTTACACGAACCTGGAGTTATGCGATTTTCAAGTCTCGTCAATTTGTCTTTCATTTCAGGGGTGGGGGGATTGGTGAAATTGGTAATGTAATTGTGAAGAAATTATCAATCTTTCCAAGAAAATAAATTTAGAAGTGAATAGTGGTGATTTTCAAGAACTGCTGGATTCTCACAATCAGGAGCTGGAAATGGATGAGCTCATAAAAATGCCTGAGCAAGAGCAAGTTAGACCCAGTTCAATCAGAAACTTGAATGACAGTAGGGAATTTAACAGAAGGTCTCAGTTTAATTAAAAAAGGATTACAAATTTAAGAAAAATAGACTCTGATGATGAGCATATTTTTTCAACAAAACAAGGAGTAATAAAATTATTAGTATTCTATGAGAAAATTATGCAAGAGAAAAAAAATCTTTGAGCCAGCAGATTACATTGTTTGATTTTATGAAACTTTGAGATCAAAATAACTTCATTTTACAATTTTGTATTAGTGTTATTTAAAATTTTATAAGACGTTTTACTTTTCAAAATTATTTTCTTTCATCTCACCAACCCCAAATTAAAACTAATTTATGTACTCATATGTAAATTATATGAGAAATTATACCCCACCTTATACAAACTCAACTCATGCAGTTATCACTGGGTCCCAACTATTGTGTGAGTTTGGGGTATTCAGTATGGATTTTTAATCTAACAGTAATTATATCTATGTTTAGAAAAATTTCAAATTCAAGAATCATAACAGATTGCAAGCAATGTAAATTAAAAATCATCATGTGAATCAATTCATTTAATTGAATGGTTGATCTTATTGGTGCAAAGTTCATATTTGGCTATGGTAAACCAAACATTAGCTAAATTTTAACCATGTGTATCATTTAAATCATTGTTGCAAATGTAATCTGTAATCTAAATGTAAAATAAAGAGGGGGAAAGGTTAATATTTATTGATACAGAAGAGGCTCAGAAAAAAGGAACCCTGCTGAGAAATCAAAGTATCACATTACTCATATTTACTAAATACAGTTAACTTTACAGGAGAAAGGAAACATTACTTAGTGACTTATGAGTTATAAATCTACTATTTAAATGAGGTAAGTTACTGGAAGGTTTTTGTTCATTTAAATTTTTCATTAAAAAGTTACAATCACTCACATTTTAAAATTTACTTTTCATCTTTTATATTGATATATACTGACCACATTATGATTTAATTTTTACACTACTTTAAAATAACTTTTTAAATGTTATAGTAAAAACATATTTCAAACCTTAAAAGGATTGTTTAAAGTAGACATCACAAATGGGAAAAGTTGAGACTCCATGTTACCCAATTCATAAGACCAAGCTGCTATGGAAGGTAACAGTGCATTTAGCCCAGAATCGACAACATTTAAACTTCTGTCTTCAAGTGATAGAAACAGAAGTTCACATGCCTACAAAAAAATTGTTATAGATTTTACAAAACATATTTAAGATTATATTTCTTTGTTTACATAAAAATGCAGTTCCATATCTAAAAATTTATGAAATTACATTTTATTTTTATTGATAGTCTGTGATAAACAAATTTTTCTAAGTGGAACAGAAAAAAAATTGCAGCATATATTAATTTATTATAAAATATAACAAAGATTAAAAAATAATACATTTTGAAAAGTCTTTAACATTAATCAAATTAGTAATTCTCTGTATTCTTTGTTCTTTCAATTTTTTAAGATGAATCTGGACTATTATGTAACAAGTAATTTTTCTCATCTAATACATATCATTGAAGTAATGTATTTGTTTTATTTCTGTCTTGTGCAATAGTTTACAGTTTTGCTTTTCTTTATTTCAAATAATTTCAAAATGCTTTTTTTTTTAAATTAAAAAAATCAATAAATATCTGAAAATAAATTTAAAATAGCAATGCTTCCATACAAATGTATATATTAAAGTAATAATTCTGGATGAAATTTTATTTAATAAGAAAGATAAAGTTAAAAGTTAACTCCAACATTTATATGTTTTTACAAACTTTTAACATTGCTAAAATAATGAAAATATATTTACTAAAATACAAAAAATGAATTATTCTTTTTTTTTCTTTCAAAAAAAAATTACTCTTTACAAGTATATAATTTAAATGTCATCATAAAAAACAAATATGAAAAAAGTATAAACAAAAAATAATTGCAGAATGATCAAAATAATTTCTTGAAACTATGTTACCATTGTTTACAGATAAGTTGGAAATGAATGTGTTGTATTAATTAAAACTTCCTTAATTAAAAATTCAGCATCTACTTATATTAAACAAGAAAAAAAATGTGCACATTTAAATCGCAAAATGAATATTGGCACAGAAGAACTTTTTATACACACACAAAAATTAATACTTTATTATTCAACTAACAAACAGCATGAATGAAAAAAAAATTATAACTATAATAAACTGTAGTTCTGCAACTAATGTTAATGTGCATTCTAATTATCCTCAAATTGTGTCAGTCAGTTTCCAATTAGTTAACTACAATTAGTAGACAGTACAAATCTTAGCAGGAACTTTTTTTCAACAGTAAAATTATAAATATTTTCCATGCAGATTTTCTAGGGTTTCCACCTTCATTTTTTATTCCAAAGAACATTATAATGTTAATAAAGTGAAACATGACTAATTTCACTGAAAATGCTTGAATAGTTTTATGGTGTACCTAAAGACTAGTAATGGCAATCAATATCAAAAGAAAGCTTTTCTTATATGTGCCAATATTTAAATTTGATTTAAGACAAATAAAATTCCACAATCTCACTTTGGTAAATTTGTCAGCATCATCAACATACAGCAGCAATAAGGCTAAATTTCTCGTTACAGTTTCTCTCACTAATTCATCTTTATCCTCCTGTAACATTTGATGTAACATGGAGAGCAACAAAGAACTACGAATACCACTCTAAAAAAAACATGAAAAATATCAAACTCTTCAGTAAATTAAAAATTAATATTTAACTAAATAGGATTATTCTTTTCATGAAAAAAATATAATTCCTTTTACTACTGATTGAGTATTTAATTTTACAAATGGATATTATTCTCTACACTTCTCTTTTTGTAGTGATATAAATTACTCAACATATACATACCATTACAAATGGAGCTAAAACACCACATGATTCAGCAACCAACAATCTTCTTTCAACGTAACGATGAGTAATCTGTAAAAAAGTTGTTTAATGATAAATATAATTTTTGTACACTAAATAAAAATTTCCTATTAGACTTGATAAATAAAATACTGAATAACTAACCTGCTCCCAACACTGTGGAAGAAGCTCAGCTTCAACTCTGGACGGACCTAAATGTTGTGCAATTGCTACTAAGCCAGTTAGTATCATATGCCTGGGGAAAAAATAAATGCCTTTATTTTACATACAATCATATTTGTTTTTACTTATTATCAAATTATTGCACATTCATCCATCTTTTTAAGTTTCTAAAATCTAAATGATATTCTTATCTTTAATATTCAAGTCATTTCAGTCTTTCAAGTAGAGTTTATTAAAAGCTATAAACAGGGATGTCTTAAGGCATGGCCAACTGGGCCCAGGGCTTTCACCTCGATGGGGGCCTTGTCTCTTTCTCTACTCAGCCTCAGAAAGATCATGATCAGAATAACTTTAAGAATCAAATGTTATCCTGTACATATTCTCTAAAAAAAGTAGGAATTTCAAATTTTATATGCTAACAGGCAAGACTGCACTATTATTCAATGACCATTGTCCATGTTTAGGCCTAGGCTCACCCCCATATACAGTCATTACTCATTTAATTGAAAGGCTGCAATTGCTCCAGTCAGTTTATGCCTGGGTTTGTGAGATTTTGAATTACTCATATTTATTTGTAACAGGTTACCATTTGTATGAGTATTTGACAATGTGTATGCTATATACTATCTACTTTTAAGGTTCACAGGTGGGTCAACTTTTACATAGGAGCCCAGGGCCTCAAGAATTCTTAAGACATCCCTGGCTATATATATATATCAGAAGATTAAAATTCAAATATAAACTACAAGCTTATTTAACTTTACATAAAAAAATACACCAGTTAGATCAGCTTTTTCTTCGGCAATGATAATAGGAGTAATAGAAAATCTCCAATTTGTCTCCAATTACTTTGCTTTGATAATTTTGTATTAGTAACTATTTTAGTGTTATCATTAATTTGAGAGTTTTCAAAATTAATTCCATCAATAACAAATCTTTCTCTAAATTTAATATTATTTATATACTTCTATTATTGTTATTAATTTGTATCATTGAAGATGAATAACACAATTTGCTATAATTTTATAAAAAGCAGATATCCAATTTAATTCTCATGAAAGATATAGTTAGCTATAAACCTTGAAAAACTAAAATATCTTTTAGTTCATTAAATGACATTTCTGCCAGATTCTTAAAAAATTCTTAAATAAATTCCAACTTAAACAAAAATTATTTTGAGTAATATTTATTTTTTAAGTATAACATCAAGCAATAAATTAAATCAAGAGTCGAAATTTGGTAGTGAGAGCCACCACTAGATGGCACCACCACTTCACATTTGGGGGGACTTTGCCATGTCTGCAAATGGCTTGTGTTCCAAAATGCGGCCCATTTGAAAAAAAAATCATCAAATAATAATATTAATTTTTCCATTTACATAAAAAAAATTCAATTCGAAAAAAGTACAAAATAAATTTTGTTTTGTTTTAAAATATTTTCATAATCATTCGCAAACAGTGATTTCAATCAGCAACAAATAAGCATATTGTGAAAGGCAAATTAAATAGCACTCTTTTGAATAATAGAAAGTAAAAAAACAAAAAGTATTAAAAACTGAATAATATATTCTCTAAGCATAAATTGAAAGTAGAAATAATTCAGTGATACAAGAGAGAGAGTTATGTTCTTTTTGCTAATATAATAAATTGCCTCAAGCAATAGCAATAAATTCTAAAAAAATCAAGAATTTTAAAATGAATATAACATATGCACAGTTACCTCTGCTCTTCATCAGGTCTTTTAATGAGATTAAAAAGTATATTTAATAGTTTGTCTCTCTGTTTTGGATCTGTATGCAAAGCTATAGCACAAAGAATCAAAGGGATTAATTCCTGAAAAGAAAAGAACATAATGTAAGTTCAACATAGTACTTTTTGTAGAGTTAACATAGTTGTATATCAAATGTATTGAGTAAGACATTTTTATGTGATACAATTACAGTACAAAATATACAAAAAATCATATTTTTGCAAAAATGTTATATGCATCATAAAATTTGAGTAAAACATTGTGAAAAAATTAACTACAACAGAAATTCTTACTTAAAAAGAAATTTTAAAAAAGAAATTTTCTTAAATATTTTCTGAAAATTTTTCAAAACAAGAGCTTTTTTAATTATATAATAAAATTTTTCAAATAATTTACCCACCTGCCTTAAATACAAAAAAATAATTACAAATTAAATTTATAAAGATTCATCCATTCTAAAGATTTTCAGAAGGCATAAATAAAAATATATAGAAAATTTTGAATATCTTTTAAAATTACACTAAAATTAATATTTAATCCTAATAGCAACTTACAATTTTTTTCATAATAGATCAACAAAAAATATTTAAATTTCCTTCTTAAAAATCATTTTGTTCCTGGCAACAATAAAAAATTACTAGAATAACAAAACAAAGAAAAACATTAATTAGCATCTGCTTTTCCCTCAATTCTTGTTTCTGAAGCTAAGTTATCAGAAAATACAAATTTTAATAAAAACTCAATTTCGTAAATACTTTTACTTACTTCTCTTTTGGCCAATAAAATATTTGGAACTATATGAGGTAAACATCGAGCTAAAACAGCAACAACACCTTCTTGAGAATTTACAATTTCTGTAACTTCTCCAATAAGTCTGTTGTCTTGTGCAATTTTTTGTGTTTGGCAAATATTAAGGAGATTCTTTTGGAATTCATGAGGTACAGCTCTTAAAATGAAACAAAGAAATAATAAATGTATTCCTATTTATTTTACATAGATAAATGAAATGTAAATCAGATAGAAAGTTGCAGAGTACTAAATATTGAAAAGGAAAAATTTTAAAAGCCATGAAAATATTACTATTTTATTACATCATTGCAAAAATTAAACCCTTAATTAAAATCTAATTTTTATACATAGCAAAATTTATTATCTTTGAAACTCAAGATGAACAAAGAAAGATACAAGGAAAAAATATATACTACAAAATAAAAGTAAGGAATAAAACAGAATTTTAAAAGAATTTTTGAAAAAATACACATAATACATAAAAATAAATTTTTAAAAAACAAAAATAAATAAGTGTCAGTAGCAAAGTTAGTAAAGAAACGCATACCATATGGTTATTTTGAAATTAAAATATAAATTCCTGAAGTAAGCAGATTTCAAATGGCAAAACAATTCAGTGGCAAATTACAACTTTATTGTCGATTGATTTTAAAAATTGAATAATGAAAATAAATATGTGAGAAAGATATAAGAATATTTTATTCTATAGGTAGTTGAAAATGAATTGGTTGTTGAATAACATCAAGAGCTCTTATTATTTCAGAAAGAAATCCATAAATTTATAATACCATGTGATAATGCAATATTGTATGTGATACAATTATAGTACTTTTTTCATCTAACAAGAATTTGAACATTGAATGTTACCAACAAAAAGGCAATTATAGAACTCAATCAAAAATAATGATACTATAATTTTGAGTTCAAATTGAGAAATTTTGCAGAAGCTCCAATAAAAACATCACCAAAAATATTTGGTAGAGGAATAGCACGAAAGAGAGAGAGATCCATTTAGTTATGCACAAAATTTCACTGAAAGGTTAGAACAAAAAAATATATAAATACTAAAGCCCAATTGATACCTGGCATACCTTCCCCCATCAACATAACAGAACAAAAAGATTCAGTCATGTCTATGATAGACAGTATAAAAGACTGGAACCAGGCATCAACTGTAAATTTTTCAACTATTTTACAGCACAAGGATTTAACAAAACAAATTAAATCAATAAATAAATTCTTGATTTGCTCATGAAAATAAAGCATCATGTTTGGAAGTATGCACTTTTAAGATGAAATAAGAAAATATATTGAAATACATTGAAAAATGCATATTCTATGGCATTAATACTCATTCACTGCAATGATTATAAATGAAAAATGCTCTAGGAAGGGAAGACTCAATGAACCTTTGCACTCAAAAAGGATGTTTATTGTGTATGATTGTGTCTTCTCTGTTAATTTATCTTACTTATTCCTTTCCCAAGATAAAATAATAAATACAGCTTGATATTGTACATATAGGTAACCCTCATATAACACAGGACTTCTATTGCATGGATTGAGAACATCCCTGTACAATATGGTGCTTTCATAGCATGGATTCACTCTCACACAATTAGATAATTGGGTAAAACCCTGTGCAGCATGTAATGCAATAAAAACTATTAAAAGTGAGCTTTGCCTAGTTTGAGAAATTAAGAGAAATCTCCATACAATAGCTCAACAAGCATAATATAGCTTTTGAGAGTGAAAGATACCCTACTTGACATTTTTCATCTGAGCATGTACATATTATAAGATTTTCCTGCAGAATTTTTGTGAACTATTAATACTTAAGTACATTTTAAAATTTTTAATAGTATATCTTTTGGCAACATAAATTCAATATTTTTGGGTAAGTAGTACTTAACCTTTTTAAAGAAATAATATTCATGATTTTGTTTTTATGAATTAATCTGAACATCTAAGCTATGTCTTGCAAACATATAAAAGTGTCTTAAAAAATAAATAGAGATGATTAATAGTGCTTAATGATGACAAAAACATTTTTAATTCATATTAATATGTATTACTTCATAAGAAAATTTTAATAAAGATATTTAACTTAATTGTGAAAATATTATACCATATTTTTTTCAATTTTATGAACCTAATATCCCATTTCATACCAGTTCTGTGTTGTATAACATGGATTTGAATATTACGGCAATTTTTTTGGAATGTAACTCCCATGTTATATGGTGGTTACCTGTATATATAGTGAGTGCAAGACAAAATAAGCCTTAAGCAGCTAGCTTGTAAATAAATGTCTAATCATATTTATAACATTTATAATTCACCCAGTGTATGAAAGTAATAATTTTTACATTGCTTTTTTTTTATACTTTTGAAATAATATTATTCCTTATAAACATTGTAGCACCTCCAACTGATATCACTGGATGTCAATTTTCAGCCTTTTTATATTCTTTGCAGTTGATTGATTGATTGTATATTAAGAACACACATAAAAACTATTGGCAATGAAACATCGTAATTTTACACTTACTGAAATGAAAAGAAGGAAGTTGACAAAAAAAATACTTAATTTGAATATGACATTTAGATAAAAGTGATGTATGAATCATTTCAAATGGCAGAAATCATATCCATTATGATTTAGAAATGCTTTTTTCAATAGATACAATTTTTGAGTTTTCAGAAATTAATTTTTCGTACTTTTTCCTACTTTTACAACAAATTACAATAATTTTTAAATCTAACTACAGCAAAATAAGTTAAAATTTGTTGGAAATTTGCATCCATTACAATAAAACTCCAAAATTTCTTTTGATCCAAGTATTGAGTAATAAAAAAACAAATTGTAGAAATAGCTTACCTTTCTGTTTTCTGAGGCTGTTCAGTTGATGTATTGGAACTAACTGATTTGGAACTTTGATTTAAATCCACAGATTCAGGAGCCATTTTAAATGGTGTAAATGTTTCATTTACTATCACAGGACTATCAGTTTGCTTGCTTACTATCACATAATCTTGAGCATCTGCAGAATCCAAAGACTTCTTATCCTCTGCTGTGTTTAAATGCGGAGTTTTCTCAGTACTTTCAGTACCTGAATTCATTTTCAGAAGCTTCACTTCTCTGAAAAAGGTATTGAGTTTTAAATTAATTTCTGATATGTTAGTAGAATGAAAATAAAATTTGCTACTTATTCGTTACATGAATTCAAATGTGGCAACACACAAAAGAACATTTAATTCTGGCTTGTACTGGTTAATATAAATAGGGGGGAAGTATTTTTAAATATCATGGCCCATGCTCTAAAATAAGCTGGTCTAGTTTCAAATATCTTCAATCTGTTGCTTTGAATTTAGTATGTTTTTTTTTCTGTAACACAGTTAAATTTATGATTATAGGAATCATAAACACACAAAATTCTAGGTTATATCCATTGCTCATATTAAAAATAGATAAAATTGATGAAACCCCATTTTTTTTCATCAGTGTGTTTATAAATGAATTTATCAGATTGGATAATATTGCCAATATCTGTGTTCTGTGTTTACATGTTCATCAGAAAAGCAGTTGCCAACCCATAAGCCCCATCGAAAAATATATCCTAAATTTTTTACTAATATGTATTTTTCAAAATACAAATTGTACACGATAAATTTTAATTTATATTTTTAAAAATGTACAACGGTGCAATGCACATATTTTTTTTAAGCCTTCAGATTATGGATTTTTAAAATTCACAATAAGAATGCAAATGAAACAAATATTAATAAATATATTGGGATATGGTTCAAATAATTCTTATAATTCAAATATCTAAAAGAAATGAACAAAAGACATTGTTTAATATAGTGTATTTTTAATTTTAATTATTTGTAGTATTGTAAAGGTACAAAAAAACACAATAAACAAAAGAGACAAAAAAACTATTGCAATTCAACACACACAAAAATAGTAAGTATAGTATACTACTGATGCCTTTGATAACTAAACATGCATTAAATTGTATAAATTAATTCCATTTCATTATCAATCATACTGATGTATTTTCATAATCTTCCTTAACAGCATATTTAAAAAATAAATCTTTACATACCGTTTTAAATTTTTTAACCTCTGCTCCAATTTTTCTTTTTCTTCACTTATTTCGATCAGTTCATCTCTTTCATGAACTAGTTTGGTTATTTGATCCAATAACTGCTTTTTTTCTATTCCCTGTTTTGAAAAAAATGACTAGATCATTTGTGAACATAAATTCCTTCTCCAAAAAATGCCTTAAATAAAATATGGACCAAAGAAAAAAACTATAACTTAATTAACAGAATATTTTAAACATTATTTTAAGGACATTTTTCTATAAACAACTAATGAAAAATCATTAAATATAAGCTCTCTTCAAAAGATATGCTGTAAAATATGGATTACAAATATCTTTTTAGAGGATCATGAACATGAATGAAGCTACTTGTTTGTCTAAACTCTAACATTAATAGTTCAAAAATTACATCCAAAGGTTAAGCCCTTTTTTTCCCTGCAAAAAAAAAAGTAGAACAGCTTTTTCATCTGTTAACATATCGGTACTAAATTTTAATTTAATCTATGTATCTTAGAAAAATTACAGATTTGGACATTCTCCCCACCATTCCCTCTTCAAAAAAAGAGGGAGAGAAAATATTCTATTGTTTGATATTGAATCATGAAATAATGAAATGTTGATGTACGGACACCTAATGAAAAAATAAGTTAAGTTTGCAAAGGTGAGGAAATTTTTATTTTAAACAATCTATAATAATACTCTGCATCTTTGAAACTAGCTAATGATACAGTTCACATATTGAGGAAGGACTTTTAAATTTAGAAAGATAGTTATAATTAAGATTTAAAATAAATTTATTTCCTAGAATCATAACAAGGAAACAAAAAAAAATTCTTTTTCATACCAAAGCCAAAAAAAATCAGTTTTCAAAGGGGACTTGAAAGTGATATTATAACATAACCTTATTGAATAAGAAACAAAACAATTGAACTTACAATGAAGATCAGAATATATAATGATGAAAGCATTTTGAAAAAGAATTAAAAACTCTAAAAGATAAGTACATATGAATGAAATAGAGAAATGAACTGCGCAAAGCAAAATATCAAAAAGGATATATTTTTTAAAAATGAAGCAGTAATGCAAACTGCTTAAAATAGAAGGCTTACTCTGGAAGGGATTTTATATTATTTTAATTTTAAAGTACATTCATTTTTTAAAATTCCTTTTGACAATCAAAATATTGATGCATTTATGCATTTGTAAAAAAAAAAAAGTGTGTTGAAGACAGTTAAAAAATTTTTTAAAAATTCAATGATTCTCAACCAAAAATGATTTCAAAAAATCTCTTACACAGGATTCTTTGATGCATACATCAGATTCTTCAGCAGGTTGAGGAATAGCATCAGTCTGAACTTCTATGCTGGATACTTCATTATTCAGGTACATATACCTACTGTAATTTCTGTACAGCTGAAGTAAATTTTGTGGCTTCGGTATATTAAGTCCAACATCATCCCAATCTTCAAAATCCTAAAAGAAAAATTATAACTATCAATATTTTTTCACAATTATTTGTACACATTTTTCTAAAAGGTGCAAGATTTATTTAGTCATCAAGGGAAAGAATTTTAAAAAATTAATCACATAAAATACCCTTGTTAAAATTAAATAAGGATTTTGCATAGAAAGGTTTTAAATTTATCCAAGTTCTGTACTACATAACACATTAAAACATATAAATTTCCCTAAATTCTTATATACTAGCCATTTTATCATGGCATAGAATTTTATTAAATACATTGTTTTTTACTTATTTTTAAAAAATTTCTAGCATTTATCAATGGTTATTTTCTAAAATAAAAAAATAAATAACTTTTAATACAGAAAAGAATAATTTTCAAACTAAAATCAAGCAGTCTTTTTTTTTTTAATTTTTAAAAAATAAAATTATAATGACAAAATTCAAAATAATAATTATAAAGACAATCATAATAATTGAATAACTTTCCCTTAAAAATCATTAAATTGTAAAATGAGAAAATTTAAAGAGATATTTCGAAAGCAAACAGATAATACAAAGTTTAACATTAAATTTTATCAAATGCATGAAAGAAATATCTATTAACTAAATATAAATTTTTTTTTCAAAAGTCAACATATTGGAAAAAGCTATATGAGTATATAAAATGACATAAATATTTTACTAGAAATTATTTTAAAATTAAATATTCAATTCCTACAAAATCATCTAAAAAATGGTAATTTTTTCCACTAATAAAATTATGCTTTGAAATACAAATTTCACCAAAAAAAAAAACTTGAGATACATACTTGATCATCATTTTCATCAGAAAATGTTATGGATGTTAACTTATAAGAATTACATAAAAGGTATTCATTGATAAGAAAATTCAATGCTCGTTTTTCATGAGGTTTAACAGAATCTTGAACAATAGATTTAGAGGAACCAGATGTTGGAGTATTTGGATCAGATTCTGCAAAGAGAAATTGATTATATTTCATAACAATTAAAACAGGAATGTATTACAAATTTTTAAAAATACTAAAATGAATATTAGAGCTTAAGTTAAAGTTGTATTAAAAATACAAGGTAATATTTAAATATTGAATATAAATGTACAATTTTTTTTAAATTTATAGTTAAATGAACTTTTTATAAAAAAGCATTTGGCTGGGAAAACAAAAACAAAAAAATTGTAAAATTCAAAAGTTTTGTTTGTTTTTAAGAGAAAATTTATTTTTAAAAGTGAAATCACTGGGGAAAAAAAGCTCTTGAATGTCCCCCTCCACCAAATATTCAATTTCCTTGCAGCTGTCTAGGGGGGGGGGGGGGAGACTTCTTAAAAACAATTGAAATATTATTCTTCATTTTTGGTTTTGTTTGTTTCAATCAATTTTTCCGTACAAATTTATAAACATAAATACTATTAACATTCATATTTATTATTTTTATACTTCTATTTTATGGAAAAAAATTAATATTTTCCCAAAAATATTTATAGAAAAACAGCATAATTTCAATATTAAATTAATATCTATCATAAAAATAATATCTCCCACTTCAATCCTATAATTATAATTAAATTAATATGATGAATATTAAATTATTAAACCAGGAAAAAACAGTGAAAAACAGATATGTAACTTCATAATATAAGAATAAATTAAATATATACCTGTAGCAACTGTTAAATTAGTCCTTAGAGCTTTGATGGTTTCTTTGGCTTTCCGCAGCTCAAATTCTAAAACTAAATAAATTTTTTTAAAAATTGTAGTTATATAATACTATTTAAAATAAATACTCATGAATTTTAATAATTTTATTCAAAATCATTTTTTTTTATTATTTTTCATATGTTAAAAAACTACCACTAAAAAATGCCTTCTCGATGCCTTTTAAAAAAAATTTAACTTTGCAGAATTTTCATATCAATTAAATATTCAAATTATTAAATTTATTAGGTGTACAACTTTGCTTCCGCCGTTTTGCAAGAGATGGCTGTAGCGGTAAGTGGTAGTCGAAATAAATAGATCGTAGATGTCATACAATAAACTTAGGTATTTGTAAACATAACGCCATCGAAATATTAGTCGATTTGTGTCTGCATCATAAAGTTATTCTCGATTAAACATGTCAGCTTACGAGCCAAATTCTCGTCATTTGCGGGAGGTTTTAATTTTCTGCTTTAATATGAAGAAATCTGTGGCTGAGGCTCATCGAATGCTCTCAAATACCTATGGTGAGGCCGCTATTAGTGAAAGAACATGCCGAGAGTGGTTTCAATGCTTCAAGAATGGTGATTTTGACGTCGAAGACCAGCATGGTGGTGGACGAGAGAAGGTTTTCGAAGATGCAGAATTGGAGGCATTACTTGATCAAGACTCATGTCAAACGCAACAAGGATTGGCAGGATCATTGGGAGTGATGCAACAAGCCATTTCAAAATGCCTGAAAGTCATGGGAATGATTCAGAAACAAGGAAATTGGGGGCTGTACTAGTTGAAGCCAAGAGATGTTGAACGGCGTTTGTTTGCTTGTGAACAGCTGCTTGCAAGGCAAAGACAGAAGGGATTTCTGCATCGCATTGTGACTGGGGATGAAAAATGGGTTTATTACGATAATCCCAAGTGCAGTAAATCATGGGGATATCCCGGCCATGCTTCCACGTCGACGGCCAAACTGAATATTCACGGTTCCAAGGTCATGCTCAGTATTTGGTGAGACCAGCTCGGCGTAGTGTATTATGAGTTGTTAAAACCGACTGAAACAATCACAGGCAATTGTTATCAAATGCAATTAATGTGTTTGAGCCGAGCATTGAAAGACAAACGGCAGCAATACAACGAGAGACATGATAAAGTGATTTTACAGCATGACAATACTCGACCCCATGTTGCGAAAGTGGTCAAGACATACTTGGAAACGTTGAAATGGGAAGTCCTACCCCACCCACCGTATTCTCCAGACGTTGCTCCCTCGGACTATCACTTGTTTCGATCAATGGCACACAGCCTGGCTGACCAGCACTTCCGGTCTTATGAAGAAGTAAAAAATTGGATCGATTCGTGGAACGCTTCAAAAGATGACCAGTTTTTTCAACGCAGGATTCGTACGCTGTTTGAAAGATGGGAGAAAGTAGTGGCCAGCGATGGACAATACTTTGAATCATAAATGTATAACCAGTTTTTTACAATAAAGCCTCGAATTTTGGGGGAAAACGGCAGAAGCAAAGTTGTACACCTAATATATGCAACATAATACAACTGAAATTTTAACTATTGAATTAGAGGATTCAAAAAATATACACTTCAACAAAAACAGTGTATACAATAGTTTTTATTAATATTTTCAATTTGAATACACAATTAGATAATTAAACATTTGATGATTAATCATGATTGATGTGATTAAATTGATTTTGATGTTCCTCACATACATTTCTTCAAAGTTTAGCAAAAAAGATAAAAGATAATTCTACAAAATAAAAACTTATTTAAAATAACAAAAATAAATATTTTTCCTGATGCACTTTGTAGAGTATATAAAGTATTACATAAAGTATGAGTTTGAATCCTGATGTATTTATGAAAATTTTTAAATTAAAATATTAAGTATTTTATAATTATCAGCAACCTTAGCTTTAACATTTGAAAGCACAAAAATGTTCCCAATATATTTCCACATGCTTTTATATGAAAATAATCAATCAATACACAAAAATACCACAAAATGCTTGCAAACATATAGATTACTTTTTAATCATCATTTCATAAATCAGTGCTTTCCTCCCGCAAAGTATATTTTCTCATTGTCTTCATTTTTTGAAATAAAGCATAATTTACAGAACAATAAGAAAAATAGTTTAAGTTTTATAAATATAGTGCTTTTCCCAAACTTAAGTACAATACAAAATAAAATCTGTGTCATTGCATTTTCTAAAATCTGAATTTTGTAGAAATGCAATTTGAAAAACTAAAAAGTGCTAAAATTTTTCTTCCTTCTTGTATATTTTCTTATTCCCTACAAAAATGTTTTCTTTTTATTATTTATGAGTAAAATAGCACTAATAAACCATAAATATAAACCTAGGACATCCTTATACATCACAGCACAACTGCAGATCCTCTATCAAAAACATGAAAGTCTGCAAATCATCCAACATGATTCCTTTAAAGGAAGGTATGCTGAGAATCAATAACTAGGTAATTTGGTTTCATTGGTGAATAGAATGGAATTTCACTGGTCCCTATAGTCTAATGTCATTGTTCTCTAAATACACTAAATGTGCTCTTCTATGCACAGAAGAGAGCTGAACACAAACAGGTCTTCTGGAAATAATAACCCTTGAAACATTTATTCCTGAGGCTGCATGAAGTTTGAGACAACTGAAAAGTTGTTTTACTCCTGTTATGCTTAGCTGTATTGGTGAAGTATCAATCTTCATTTTCTAGTGACTCTTGAAATTAATTGCTAGGCTTTCTCCCTATGGAACTGGGCTCAGTAAACTGTCTCTATAAGTTTCACGTATACTTACAATCTGCACTTGACTTTGCGTCAAATCTCCAGTTAATTCACAACCTCATTCCATTATGGACATATTAACATGTCATGTATTTTAGTTGTTCAATAATAAACTTCAATAATGTTGATAAAAAAAACATGAAAATTGCCAAAGTATGTTAGCAAGGGAAATACAAAAATTGGCATTATACGCTTACCTCCAAATGCATAGCAAAGAATTATCCCCTAAATGCATAGCCCATGTGAACTAGCATAACTAATATTAACAAATTTCTTTTCTGATAGAATACACATCAATTTTCATATTCAATACTTGATTAAAAAATTTGATTTTGAACACCAATGTATGAAATATTATTCATAAATGCCCTTTTAGTCTGAATAGAAACTCTTAACAGATTATTTTTTCAATAGTGAAGGAAGGGAAAAACTCATTCAAATACTAGGTACTTGTGTATTATTCCAACCATATTATTAAAAGTTTCTGAAGCAGAGTTATACTAAATTCTGATTCTACTCCCTTGTGGTGACTATATGAATAACTTCCAAATTTGGCAAATGACTTCAACTTTTTTTTTGTCATTTTTCTTTGCCTAAAAAAGTTATCAACTTTACCCACATGGGAATGATATTTCATAATTATGAAATAATATGCACAAATTAAATACTGATTATAAACAAATTTTGAGGGGTACTTTTCACAGTAAATCTTTTAACTCCTAAATTAGTACCCCAATAGGATGCCAAAACTAAGTGGATAAGATTATTAACTTCATAACTGACAATGCTTATGTCAAGTAATATATTCAAGTCGCAATACTACTAAAGACCATCTTATGGAAAAGGAAGTTTATAACACATTAAATGGGGTTTATAGTCCTCCTACAGAGGGAAAGACAGAAGTAAAATGCCGATGAAGATGATACTTTCACCATTCACCAACAATTCAACATCAACAACCGGCAAAGTTGATTCCCAGTTTTGCATTAAAGTTAACTAAACGAAAAATTAATATACCTTTTGAGTGTTATTATAGTTCAACTATAAAAGGTACTTTTAAAGCTCAGGTATGTAAGGGAGTGGCGGTGTTTACACTCACATTTAAGAGATAGAGACAAAGGGAATTTCTCTTGGAGTATGTGATCCTGAGTATTTAATAAGCATCAACTGTAATAGTCCCGTACATGAGTAAAAATAGTTCTGGAGCACATGATTTGAGAAATGCTATCCTGCTCTTAAATTAAATACAAGATAAAATAAAAATTGATTCAATAACTGAAGAAGTGAGGAAATCCAACAGTATATTTTTATATTAATCAATTAATGTAGTTTTAACATCATGTATAAAACAATAAATATATTTTAAACAGAAGCAAAAAAAAATTCTTTTCTCACAACTCATTCTCTGCCAAACAGAATATAACAACATAAGATCATACACTTTTCTCCCTCAAAAAATAATTAACACATAGAAATATAAACAAAAAAATAAAAATAACAATAATTTTACCTGCAACTCGCTCTTCTACTTGACGCTCTCCATCATCAGAATATCTTGTGAAGTCAAGAGAATCAAAAGTTTGTACACTAGAGGTTCTTGCTGCAAAGAAAAAAACAAATAGGACATTTATTTTATATAACTTAGTACATCATTATTTATAACTTAATAAGTATATAACTATATTCTTTCTAGAATGCAAGAATATTACAATATTTAAATTTAGCAATTTTTTTAAATAAAAATATGAGTGCTGCTTAGTTATGAGAACCTTCATAACATAATAGAAAGACAAAATTTGGTCATCGACAAATCTATGGTAGAAAATGTATACATTTTACAAGACACATATGTAACAAATAATCTCTCAAATGTATCAAAAATGACATCAAAAAAATTTATAATTTTATAAAGAATTACTACAATAAAATATAAAGAAACATGTTCATAAAATCACTCCCATAAAAGAATAAAAATAAAATTCGCAATTTCAGAAATACTAATTCATGTTCTAAGGGCTTAGAATTATCATTTCAAATATATACAAAAATTTTAAAAACTTCATTCTAGTAAAACAATGATTAAAACATATTTTAAATTATAAGGAAAACTTTAATAAACAAAAAAATAAAAACTACACCACATTAAACAATGATTCTCATAAACAATTATGAATTTTTTAATTTGAAAATATGGATACAAGTATATAAATATATATCAGTATAGATATAAAAACAATACAAACATATGCATGAGTAAATACATAACAAAGAAAATTATTCTATAAATACAAATTAAGTAAAAGAAACATTTAAATTAAAATATTTGTTTCATAAAATTTGATCAAAACTTTGTATTTTTGTATACAAACTTTAAGAAATGCTTCCTTATAAGAAAATTTTTTCAACACTTAATTTTAGCCACAGAGAACTATTGGATGCAAACTAAATTTGGTAATACATGGAATAAATAGCTAACAATATCAAAAGCTAAATTTTTTCTGCATCCAGTAATTATCCTTTAGTAATTTTAATTTCTTTAAGTTAGACTTGTGAATTTGATTTTCCAACTCAAAATTAATTTACAGTAAAAGTGATTTACAGAACATAATCCCTACACAGTTTCATAATAACAATAACATATTCTACTTAACAAAAACAGTTGAAGGAATTGTTTTATTTGAATTTTGATTAACGACGATTGCCATGATTTTTTCTCGTACTTACATATTATCACAACAATCACCATCTCTTTGATAACGCGCCAAGTTGTAGCAAACCCAATTTCCTATGTATCATACACACTAAATTGGCAAACAAGGTGCTTCATTTCACATAATGTTGGCAATAGGTCCCAATAATACATCTGTACCTTTTTTTATTCAACTGATAGTTGGATTAGCAATGCTTATAAAATTTCTAAATTCTTGGAACACCTATTGCTAAATTAAGTTGCTTGGCTACTGATTTTAGTTGTTCATTCTTCTAAGGTTCTACACTTTAACCAAAAATTTTACTAAAAGTTATATCAAATGGATAACAATAATACTTAATAAAAATTCATAATTTTATCTCTCATATTAGTACGAATCACAATTTCAAAAAGCAATGATTTAAAAATCATTGCCTTGCTGAAAACTTCAATATTTGTGGGAAAAAATGTGTTGTATTTGATTATTATATTAAAAATATAGTATTCACTGAAAGTATGAAAATTTTGAATAATGTATACTTTTTTATTTATATTTTATATGCATACTATTTTTGACGATAAATAATACTTTGCAAAATTATAATTTTAATAAATCAAAGAATATCTAACATAAATTAGAAAGATAAGCAAAAAAGATCCGCAAAATCTGAAATGAACTATAAAAAAACAGCACAGCAATATAACGAATTTTAATTATATGTACATTAATTACTGTCACGAATCACTGTTAATGTGGCACCAAAAATACCCATCAAGAATAGATAATTTTATAACCAGTATTGGAACAAATTGTTAAAACATAAAAAGCACATGTTAACATAATAAACGTAAACACAGAAGGGGGCGGGCCTTCGCACAGATATATCTGCAAAATTTCCAAAGATATATCACAAATAACTTGATAAGTTGAAAATTAAATAATAACATACGCAAAACAGGAGAAGTTTCAGTTTCTTGGATATGCTTTTCAAAATTTCCAGGATTTGAAAAATAATCCCTTAGTACGGGTAATTCTCGGCCACTTTCCACTAATTCGGTGTGTAATTCCAAAGCAGTTAGTATAAAATTATGTTTCAACAGTTTAACGGCTAACTTCTCCAGAGTGCTGTCTTTGATTTCTTCCGTTTCTTCTCTGAAATCTATTTCGCTTTCATTTTTCTTAGAAACTGGTGTTGATGCATATTGATACATTTCACCAGCTGATTCCAAATTATAAACACCATCAGCCATATTTTCTCATTGTCGACAAACAAACATTCTTAACAGAGTACAGTTAACATGCTCAATTTCCTGTCATTTTAGTAAAAATATATTATTTAGATACCACAAAATAATCTATGATCGTATACTGTAAAATGGTTATTAATAACTATTTTTGATTTTATTACCAAATTTATCAATAACCATGATTAAAAATTTAAATTTCTAAAGCCATATAAAAATATAGAAAGTATCCAATTTTCTTCGATGAAATATTAGAATAATATGTTTTAAGCGGATTATTATTGAATACTTTTGCATATAAAGTAAATTTGGTCGAAAAATTTCACTTTTTATGTTTTAATACACTTTATATATATTTTTTTCTTAAATTCGATTTTTTCACCTCTGACGTAATACACCAACCAATGGAACATCGCCAAGTTTGACAGCTCTGACGTCATACGCTGAAGTAAACAGAAACAGAAACATAGGCTGGCTTGGAGAAGGGCATCTGTTTTGCTTTCATCTGACAGCGTTTCTGAAGGGGAAATCGAAGAGGTGAAAGTGTCCTTATTTCCAATCAAAATCAAATAATTTTTCTTAAGTATTCAAACTTTTCTACTTTCCCTGTTAAAAAATAGTTTCCTTGCGCAAAAGGTAAGATAAATATTTTTTGATGAGTTTCTAAAATAATTTCTATTATGGAGTGCTTTTAACCTTATGCCCTTGCAAATTGCTGTTGCTATAATTAAAGTAGCTTCACTAAGTAAATTCTATTACTTATTTTAGTTTCCACCAAATTAGATAAAATTATTTCAAAAATTTCGAACTAATCCAAACTATTAGAGCAATTGGGATGAATTTTATTTTTTCGAAATTAATTAATATTTTCGATTGATTTAAGTACCACACTTATCGAGTATTTTTTTTAAAAATAGACCATACCCCAGTCTGTTATTTTTACAGACAGGAAAATCTTTTTTGTCAATGATTTTCATTATTAAAGGAATATACTTATTTTCCTTCTCTTAATCGATTTTATTTTTTGAAATTTTTCTTTTTTTTTTCTCTTTATTTATATTTTTTTTTTTTCTCTCCACAGAGAATATAAATAACACTCGCAAATTTAAAATATTTCAAATTCTCAGAAAATTTTTTATAAATGTTTTCTTTTTAAATTACATTAACAAAAATGAATCATTGATTAATTATTATTGTCAACCATCAACATCGGAATAAAAACAAACTTGCTTTTCTTGATCGATTTGCATTTTTTTTCCCCCTGTATGTCCAAAAAATGAGCAAACTTTAGTGAATCGTTCATCTAAAGAACTGTGTGAATACACGAAGAGCGTTTTCCTGCTTTGCGAAGCGACCCATCACCCTAGCAACAAATCTGATTTTGTAGGGAACGTTCGTTTATTATTGATTGTACAGCTACTACATTTTTTTTTTTTAACCTACTCCAAAGTTGCAGAGTTCTTGTTGCTGTGGGTAAAAAATGCAATTTATATTCGATAATTTTTCATCACTTTTAATATTAGCTTCAAGAGATGGCGTTTTAATTAATAATAGTCATTAATTGGTGTATTTCTGATATATTTCTTTTAAATTATTATATCTCTTACATATATCTATGTGATAAAGTTTTGCAAATAGAATATACTTAATATTAAAATTTATTTTAAAAAATATTTCAAGACAATATTAAAAATAGAGGGAAATGCTGCTTGTATTAAAATTAGTTACTTTATTAAATAACTTAGTTAATATCAGTATAAACGATAGCTAAAAATGTGTGCCAGAATTAAAATACTTATTTTAATCACAATTTTTTTTAAAAAAACTGCTGGTTTACTAAACCAAAAAAACGTTTTGTATTTCTATCCCAAAACTAGCCACTTTGCATTAGATAAATTATTTTCACTATTTTTTTTTTTAGTGCGAGTGTGCGCACACTAAATACTATGAATCATTTAGTCTTCTATTAAATATTTTTGTTTGTGTGCGAATATGCAAAATTTTGTACGTGACTTAGATCCTGGAAAAAAAATCTTAAACCAAAATAACGAATAAAACAAATTGAAAACTCAATTGCAGGTTATTTTATTTGACTGAATAAATATATTTAAAATGAAACTGATATTATTATAAGTAATTTTTTGTTCGCTTACCCCTTTGAAATTAAAATTCAAAAGTGAAAAGAAACTAAAGCGCTCTGAAATATATTTGGAAAATTTTTCACCGATGAATTTAACTAATCAAAAATAGTGCTTGTACTAAAAATGTAAGTTCTGTTCAGTATATTAATCTATTTGCTTTCATACATTCCTTAAAATCTTTATTTTATTTTTTTATTATCGTATTATTGCTATTCCAAAAATAACAATAAACTTCTGGAAAAAAACTTAATATGAAAAAAAAATTACCCCAATCTGAATTTTGTTTTATTTGTTTATATTCTACTTCTGAAGAGTGTTTATCAAACGTATCTGTCAAGTGAAGGACACTAAGGTACGTTCTATATTTAGTATATGGCCCCGTGAACCAATGGCAAAATGATGCTTCGTTGGTGTTTTTTGCTTGCTTTATTTTTTGTTTCTGTTATTTTTTTTAACAATGAGGATTTTGAGCACGAACTGGGGGTAGCGGAGGGAGTGTTGCAACGGTTCCAGTCCGTTGAATATATTGAGGTTACTAAACTCTGAATGATGCTTTAAAAAAAACGAGTCTCTAAAAGGGATTGATATTTACTATTACATTGTTTTGTGTGTTTACTTGCAAGCTAAGAGTTTTTTTTTTTTTTTCTTCCTACCTTTCGAAAAGTATTCATTTTTCACGGGTCATCGATTAAGCGTTCGAAAAGATAATAACCAATAAGTGAAAGATAAATGTAACAAAATGTTTCTACTGGCACCTCCATTAAAAATTGCCATTTCCTCCGATGATATTTTTTATGCATAAAATCAGGGTAATTTATTATTATTGCTTGAACACGTAATTAGTTTAACCTCTGCTCTGAGCCCAAAGTCAATAGAATTTCCTCCTTCAGTTACTTTGTTTTTATAGATTTTTTTAACAGGAAGAACTTATTGCATAAAAAATTAAACCAAGCAAAACATTAAATTCTCCTTCCTGGAAAATTTCTAATATTTAGTATTCGTTTTGACATTTCTGCCACTTTTAATTTTTCTAACCTTCTGCAAAATTCTTATTTTTTAGTAACACAGTTTTATTAAAGAGAAAATAATGTGTGGGAAAAAATATTCACTGTGCAATATTTAAGCAAACTATTTATGAGTGCTATGTTATGTATTAAAACTATAAAAAAAATATTCTCATTTGCTTTCAAATCTAGGGCACAAGTGTAATTAAAAATATAAATAATCAACGATTTTATCATTTAATATTTAAATTGTATTTGTTAATCTTATTCCCCTATGTGAATATCAAATTTTTTTCCATTGACTGTTCGTTAAAATATTTTATTTGTTGATTCAATAATTAAAAAGCAAACCAGGTTTTTTTTTTCTTTTCTTTTTATGAGAATGGTAACCAAAATTATAGTGATACAGAAGAAACGATATTAAACGTATTAGAAATTTTAAATTAATATATGTATAAGTTGCGTTAAATATTATGCAATATAAGCATTCTTAGTAATATTTTGAATTGCATAACAATTAATGTAACAAAAATTTAAAGTTATTAAGAAGTTGCAAATCGGAGGGAAAAAATGTTAATAAACACAGGAAAAAATTGAGTTTCCATTTTCCACTTGTAAATTAACCTCTTCCTTTAGTTATAATATTTTATTTTTTATTTTTTTAGTTCATGAATAATTATTTAAAATGCTCTGAAAATCCGTTCTTTGACAAGAATAAGCATCGAAATATTGTTGAACGGACATGACTTATACTCCATAGCCTAAATTTTTTTAAGAAAAAAGGTGGAAAAATCTATGCTTATTCAGATTTCAATAAAAGCACATAAACATAAAATACTCCGAAGGTGATTATCCTGATTGGCATAATCAGGATGCTGATTTCAGGAAATATGTGTTAAGAAAGAAAGATCGGATTTTGTCTTTTCCGGATCAAATAATAATAATGAATATTGATATCTTTCTGTTATACATGAGACAGTTCTTTTTCATATTTAATATAAGAGAATATGATCAAGACTAAAGTATTTTTCTTCAAATGGAAAACTGTTCTGTATTTTAAAATAATTTTCTTTAATTATTAGACATTTACATTGTTTTTTGGGAATATTCAACATTACATAAAAAAAATAATTTTAATGTTATATACAAATACATCACAAAAACAAAACAAAAAACCTAGCATAGGAAACATATTAAAGAATACACTGTTGCAGAAATATTTTTGTTTTTGCCTATGTTTCTGCTTCATATCCTATTACATAATATTAGACAAAGACAGCATACACTGATAAACTGTAATTTAACACAGTTCCTAAAAATTCCAAAGGGCAGAGAGGTTTTCTTTCCTTTTTCTTATTTTCCCTTTTTTTTTTTTTCTTTTTTTTTAATTCACGTGTATAAATTTTTCAACTGAAATCATTCTAAAACCATATTTTCTCTGTTACAAATATAAAATGCTCTGAAATATGCTTTTGTTATCATATCAAACATTTTTTTTTTTTAAATTTTATGAAGGCAAACTTCGGCACATTAACAACTGCCCAACTATATATTCTTTTTTCATTGTCATTATTTCAGAAAAAACATCAGTTACACACACACCATGGTAACTCAAATCACTATGACTAAACGCATCAGTGTGTAAAGAAAAATATCCCTATAGCAACTAGTCAGGACGTCAAGCTTCAAAGCGCTGCCAACCGAGTCAGTAGATTTAATGGAATTGTTTAAAATTAATTCTATTATTTTGGCAACAATAGAGTGGTATTTAATCTTGGCGAGTTTTTTTCTCTCTCTCTTTGTCGTTCTTTGTCCCACTTTTCTAGCGTTACGGTTGCCACAAAAGAAAAAAAATAACATTGAATGGCAAAGGAGTGTTACGCAAAAGCCAGGGTTTTTAGAAGGGAAAGCCATTGTGACTCGAAGTTTACGAACGTGCATAGAATCACTACTTTTAAACTTCCCTTCGACATTTTCTTGACTGTATACAAGGTCTTTTCAACCTTCATCTTCACTTCTTTTTGTTTTCCTTTTCTGTTGTGGATGGAACTAGCTAGTTATTTCCGCATGATGAGAAGAAATCGTAAATTTATTAAAATAACTTCGTATTGCAGTCTAGACGGGGGGAGGGGAATGAAGTAGCTGAATCATCTGGGTGGAATAAGTTTAAATGCTTGTTTACCAACATTGGGAAAATTATTTTTGGTTTCTTGTGGCAAACAAGTGTTATTGAGAAATGCTGTGAAATAGTGTTTAAAGCGTTGAAAACAAAGTACTTAATTTCTTTGCTCTAGAAAAAGATAAAACTCAACCTCTGAATTTTGAATTTTAGCTCAGATAAGTTCGAAGTGCCTCTTTTCATAGATTTGTAGAAAAACAAGAATTAAGCTGAGTAATATCAAATCACCAGAAATCTTATATTCTATTACCGCATTTTCAATTTCTATTGTCTTTTCATAAACTCCAAAGGTATTGTTTGTTTTTTTTAGAATTATATTTTTTTAAAGTGAAAAAAGAAACGAATTAGTTGTGGCATTAGAAAAATATTATGTGTGGGTTTATAAAAATTTTATATTGTTTAATTGCATTTAAAATTATTATAATTTCCATAAAAAAGAAATTGAGTTTTAGAAACAATGCGTTCAAATAATGAAGAATTATTCCAATTGCTCTTTTTTTTTAAATAAGTGTTTTCGAACGCATGTATTTAATTTTTTGTTTGCATTACTATCGCATTAGAAGCTGATGAATTAATACCCCGAATTTCTAACTTGCAATTAAGCTTGCAATTGCTTGGAGGATGATCTCGAATTGGTAATTCATTTTTCTCATTTCCACAATATATAATGTTAGGACTTAAAGAGGTTCATTTCCATATGTTTAGGTGCACCAGCCCTCATTTTTTTAACTTCAGTTTAATTTCATGGAACTGCCAAATATCTCTTCTGAAAAAATTAATTTTTTTTTTTTAAATTTCAAGATATAGGAAATAAAATTGCAAAAAAAAAATCGTTATTTCATTTTTTGCTCTTACGAAAATCAAAATTTTTGTAAAATTCTTAGGAAATATATAGTATGCCTATTTATCTAATCTTGGTGAAGTGGGGGTGAAATCATGCTGCACTTATTGTAAGTTATCGTCTTGGAAGATACATACCCGCACATGTAGCACATTTTTCGGCCAGCTATTTCCCCCCCCCCCTAAAAAATTTTGCCGATAAAAATAAAATCTCTCCAACTAGAAGAACCTTTGACTGATAACGTTGCAATGAGTTTCAGCTGTTTTGGTTCTTGTTCTAAATTGACGTCTTTGTGTTGAATAGAGTAAAAATAAAACAATTTTTTTTAAAAACGCTTATTCACGTGAAAGTGCAACTTCTTTCAAAAATAACTTTTTTTTTTAATCTCACTCTCCTCGCTTATGATTATGTGGAATAAGAATAGAACGTGCAGACCTCGTGTTAGATTATCATCCAAACACTAAGCTTTTAGTTTTGTTTGATAACCTATGGAAGTTAAAACTTGCTCAAATCGTGTTTAGTCTCAATCGCCTATGCACTCAGCAATTTTGGAAAAATAAACTTTTAGATATTACATCATAGGCAAAAGTAAATAAATAAAAGATATGATTGACATCGTTATCTCTGATATACCATATGGTTTGTTTTGTTGATTGTTTTTGTTACAGTATTTGTTGTTGCTTGATATCGTCAGTAATCAGTTTGGATAATAAAACTATAGATTTCATTAGTGTAATAAAAATATCTTACTAAGAATACCTTTTTTTAACTGATAAGGGTAAAAAATATCAAACAAAATATTGTGATTTCCATTTCATTTAGTTTTAGAACTGAGCAATGTTTAAATTTTAAAAAATTATATTATCTAACATTAATCTATTATCGGTTGATTATGTTGTTTTGCTTATTGATTCATACCTTTTTTTTTTTTTTTTTTTTTTTTTGTCGGATTTCGTCATTGTGCCTGTTTAGTTAATAAGAGCAATAAATTCCTTTTGGGTGATAAAATTCTGAAACTTAAAATACTTTTCTTTATCGGATGTGTGCATAATATATCAGAGATAAAATGTTGGGTTTTTTATCATAAGTTTTAGAATACATTAGTGCTTCGATTTCACATTTGTGTAGTTGGTTGTTAGTGTTTGATCTGCTTATTTGAAAGTAACTAAATTGTATTTTCTTTTGTTATTAGATCATTCTTAAGCATATGTGCCAATAGTTTTGGAAGTCTGCCCAGTCTTTCAGTCTCTATTATATAAAATCATCTTGAATCATCAGAAGTAAGTTTTAAACTGTGTTTGTTTCAACTTATAAAATTGAATTTTAAACTTTAATATGAATGTAACGAAGTAAATGAAGTTAAAAGTCCCTTCTGCAAACATTTCGATCATTTAAATAAAATCGTATTTTAAAAATGAGGAGCACTAAAATTTTTTTCAAAAAGCACTAGAAATTTCTTTATATTACCATGAAATATAATGTACTGAAAGCTTTTTTACTAACATAAAAAATTTTAAGTTCAAACTCTTTCTTGTTTATTATTTTATTTTCATATTTAAACAATTATTTCCATATAAAGCACATCGTAGCAAACACTGTATATTTTTTACTTTATATACATTAAAATGAAACAATAGTTATATTGCAGTTTAATAAGGTATCATTACACTAGTAGCCGTACTTGATTGTGAATTAACTATATCTTTTGAACCGCTGTGGTATGTAATGCGTCCAGCCTCATACGCATCATATATCTTTTATATATATCAATGTTGCTTTAAAAAATTGCTTACATTTCTCTAGAAATGAATATTTTTTGAAAGTTAATTAATATTAATTTTATTAGTACCAAAATTACAAATTTTAGATAGCAGCTTCTAAAAAATAATTTAGTATTTGATTTTGTTCTGTAGTTAGCCATTTTTAAATCGTGTGTGTGCGCGCGCGTGTGTGTGTAAAATTACGATGATATTGTATTCATTTTGTGATTGTAATCGGGGCAGTAAGAAAAAAATAGCTTCTCGATATTGATTCTATCATTGTTTATTAAATTTTAACATCGGGAGATTATTTTGAGAGTGAATTTCTTTTCAAGTGCAAAAATATAAGAGAGGAAATTATTCCTCTTCCAGATTTTAATACTTGAGGAAAAACAGGGGGAAATGCATTATAAAAAATATAATCATGCATTCAAGTGAAGGGAAGTATGTTATTTTTAGAAATTACATCAGTGTTTTAGGGAAAGTTTCAACCGCTTAAAAAGACACACGTGTAGGTTATTATAATATTCTTTTACTGGGAATCCTTTTCAATACTCTTTTACTAGGTCTAATCCTAGTAAAGAAGAATACCTAATATATGTCCAAATATAGGATTTAGTCCATTAATGGAGATGAAATGAGACGCGTTTCGAAATAGGGTACTTGGAATTATGATTTAGAGAAAAATATGTAAAATTAGAGTTTTAAGCAAACATTAAGTAATTACATACGTGTATATTTTTATATAGTATATCTATCTATCAAATATACAAGATTCTAAAAAAGAACTACCAAATTTCATGAATATTTCTTTACTTTGAAAAGACGTTCTTTGTTGCGTCAGAAACTGATAATTTTAGAATGTAGTCGAACTATTTTTAAATACGTTGTGTGAATTTCAAGTTCAATCGGGTTTTAAATAACAGTTGCACCTTGTATCGATTATTTAATGTTTTGTTATCCAAATCTCAGACGATATTTGTAACAAAGAAGTCTTGTAACCAATTTGTATTCAGTCTCTCCTTGTGACTTCCTGGCTGTTTGAATGAATCATTCTTAATTGATTTATTTATGGATATTCTACACAGTTCCGCATTTCTGTTTCATCGCTTCATGCGGAAATCTGAAGAAGCAAATTAACAGCTCATTTGAATTCCAAAATAAATATATAACATTCGCTTAATGTACTATGTGTGTATTTATTTTATTTCAAATTAAACAAAATCAAGATCTTCCTTGCAAACAAAAATTTGTTTTTTCTAAATAGTATTTTAATGTAATTTTTAAGATTAAAATTATAAGCTTTATTTGATACACTCTCCACTTTGACTGCCACAAATTTTTAAAATTTTGAATGAAGCTTCTTCGAATTCTAAAATTTTAACAGATTAAATCCAAATTTTTGAGTTAAGGACAGTTGTAATTTAAAATTTCTATCCGAACACTTCAAAACAAAATGGCAAACAATACAATATTTATCATATTTGGGTGTCAATAACAGCGATGTCAATTATGCTTTTTAAATCACTTAAAAAGATTTTTAAAAGTTGGTTTCTTTTTGAAGAATTATTAGATAATTAAATATTCTTTAAGAATTTTGCTTTGTGTTTCCAGTTATTACAAATAGGATTTTTCAGTGTTTTGCCAATTCCTTACCTTTGTCAAAAAAAAAAAGTACATTATATGATCTTGAATATTCTTCTGCTTACTATTAGAAGTAGTAACTTTATAAACAAGCATTTCATTTTATAAAGATACATTTAAGAGAAAATGCTTACTGCAGAACAATCTAGAATTGAGAGAATTTTGAATTATTTTGCCAAATGCTAATGAAACTAAATATAAATCTTTGCTAAACGAGCAGTTATAATTATTCATTACACAGTTACTAAAAGCCGAATTTCAGTTTTTGAATTTCAGAACAATCTAGAATTGAGAATTTTGAATTGGTTTGCCAAATGCTAATGAAATTAAATATAAATTTGCTTAACAAGATTAATAATTGTTCATTTTTATCTTGTAGTAATTATTCATTACACAGTTACTAAAAGCCGAATTTCAGTTTTCTTGCATTCTTCCACTAGAATATCTTGGACATAACTCTGTGTGCACCTTAAATTAATTAACTACAATATCATATTTTTTAATATAATTTCTTGTTAATTAATTTTTATTTTATGGTGCTTCTTTTAAATGAATTGTATCGGTTTTATTGCGGTTATAAACAATAAGTTTTATTATAAAAATAATTGAAGAGTTTATGCTGATAAACCAATATTTAACTTCATTTAACGATATTCAAGAAGCTTTAATGTTCTTCATTAGTTGTAAACATAGAGGTAAAAATTTATAAGCTGTTTTCTAGGGTAAATTTATTACAGAATTCCTTTCCAACAAATGTATGAAACGTGACAAGTAAAAGTAAACCTTGTTTTTTTTTTTTTTTTTTTTCAAGAATGATTTACCAAAAACATTCGTAATTATTCTGTTTATTATATGCATACGAAGAGATATTAAAACTGAAACGTTGTACGCCATCTGTTGCAGTTCACGTGATGAATAAAGAATAACTTAATAAAATTTTTACCATCGTGGTATATGAATAAGATGTAGCGATGAATTTTCAGTTAAGCTCCAATTGCATGTTACCTGTGCTTCAAAGTGACCCCACCCATTTTTTTTTTTATTATTATTTTATTTTATTTTCTGCAATACCCTTTAGCTTGCTAAGATGGATAATTGAAGCTATATCCTATGTCACGCTATCCGCTTTAACGATATACTGCTAGTGAGAGGAAAAATCTGTTGAAACCTTAGAGAACTTCCCCGAACTCTATTTTAATATGATTTAACACAAGTGAAAAATGAAGCTCTTACCATTAATTTTCTATGTACTCGAAAAGCGCACTTTAGAATAACATACCTTTCTGGAAAGATCAGTTTCAAGATAGATTCGCTTTTAATATTCTGACTTCATTTTCATAAAACATCGTTATCAGTTTTTACATGCTTCATTAGAATCATTAGAATTAGAAAATAAGATTAAAGCCGATAATCTTAGATGGAGTATTTGGTAACTATGAATTTAAATTAATAGTGGTGTTAAAAAATTAATATAATTTTCCTTCAACACAAATGTAATTTTTAGTTTTAACAAGGTTTGGTTTGAAAATGTTGATAATTGTTGCTGGAATATTTTTCTTTTCTATTTAATTCTGGATAGAAAATAATCTTTTTTCCTTTTCGAACTTAAAATCGTGGCCTGTTTTATTCTTTAAAATTAAGCTTTTTTCTTCTTTTTTTAAAAATCGATAGATTGTTGCTATGCGCATAATCTACTATCGAACTACAGATGTTTCAAAGCGTTGAAAACGAGATGAAAAAACGAGACAAAAAAATCATTAGAATAAAATTAAAATCAATAGAATTCGTTACTCACTTTCAGAATTTCTAAAGAGTTTTATATTATTTTTGCTTGTTGTGTTTCCATGGTAGCGCTAATAAAAATGTTTGAACCCATTTTCAGGAAAATCGAGCAGGCGATTTTTGCAACCTTTTTCGCCCTTTAAAGGAAACCCTGATTTGTTAATAACAATTAATTTTATTAGTAAATCATTTTCATTCCAAAAAGTCACCATTGAAACAATATCTGCTTTTTTCTATGCATAAATTTATATTTTTGTTACTTTATCTTTTTATGTTTTATTAATTCCTAACCTACATAAACAATTGATAATTTTTGGAATATATATTTCAAAGATATTGTGAACCGTTATACTATTTGCTTTGTAAACAACTCTGTTAAATAGTTCCTTCATACAAATAGTTCTTTAAAAGGAATCTGGTTCATCTTGAGGTAAAATCTATTTAATATTATTCATTGTTTTTCTATTGTAAAATCGTCAAACTTCAAATGCGTTTTCATTACTTTTGATTACTTTTGTTTTCATTTAATTTTCTACTGAATCTGAATAAGAAATTAGTTGACCTTGAACATCAAAACTGGATTTTCTTGCAGAATTCATTTATATTCTTCTCACATTTTGCTACCATAAATCTTAAAGTACAATGTTTTGATCATTCAGGTGCTTAAATTTCTTTATTTTAATTGATGAATATATTTTATAATCGAAGCATTTAACGGGAAGTTAAATTAAAATTATAAATTGTGTTGTGTGATAATAATCCTAACTAGCTGACGGCAATATTTTGAAACGGTTTATCGAGCATATTTGTTGCTTGACCTAGAATGTGAAGAAATTTAAGATTATAGGAGTTTCTTTTGTATTCACACAGAAGTAGTAATTGTTGACACTATATACGATAACATGTCTAACTGCGCAATAAAAAAATGTTTTCGTATCCAAATTTACGTACATACATTTTGGGCAACTTGTTTTGGCTTGCAGACCACATTGTGAGAGAGAAAGATATTGGAGGGACACACCTTTTTTAAAGAATGCATTCATTATGAAAAAGTAATAAATTTAAGTCAAATAAAACAGTTTTATTCAATTTATTTACTGCGCTAATTTCATATTGCCTGTTGCTGCTAGCAAGTTTAATTTTAGAATCAGTTTAATGAGACAAATGTAACCAAAAAAAAAATGTACTTTTCTTCAATTTTTTTTTTAAGTCAGGAGTGAGATTGCTTGTTTCAATCCTCATCACAGCCGGCAAGTTTATGTCAGCCAACTTGCATCTATGTTTACTCTTGTTGATCTTCATGCAAAAAAAAAAACTTTGCTCACA